>JAOWBL010000022.1:10672251-10685326 GCA_028564865.1 Zenarchopterus dispar
ATATGTTGTATTATTATTATTTTTTAATTTAATTAAATTTTTTCCTTTCGGGGGTGAGGGGATGTGGTTGGAGGGTATTTAATCCAAAGCACAGTGAATTGGGGTGAAAATCAAACCAAAAGTGTTAATTTGTCCCATTTATACATTAAAAAGTAACTTTAAAAGCATTATTTTTTGTAAACCTCATTGTATTTTCATTCATTTATTGAGTAACATTTTTATTTTGAATTGATTTTGAATGTGTCAGTTAAGTCCTTCATAGCAGTAAATTATTTTGAATGCCTCACAACACTTTGTCTGTTTGCTTGTTTATTCTGTTTGCATGTGAAAAAGTTGCACATTATTTCAAGATCATTGTTATTTTCACTTCAGTGGCATAGGGTGACCCAAATTATTTTTTGTTCTGACTTCAAACATACAGACAGAGCTATAAAGAAGTTGGTGGAGTGAAAAGAAGGACACAAAGTCCTGCAACAGATGGTGTGCCCCCCAAAGAGCCCAGAAAAAAAGAAAATCCAGATCCTAATTCCACGGTGGCAAGTTTCCCAAGATCCACAAGAGCCAAGTATCTTAGAGGAAAACTGTGTAAAATTAAGTGCAAGGAGGACTTCAGCTATTTTAATCCATTCATACTTACATGTCATACATGACATGTAATCTAAGTATTGCATCGGATCACGTTCAAATATTAATTGGTTTTATTTTATTTTATTTTTGTATGGCACTTTATTTGAAGCTAGTTAAAAAAAACTGATATTTATGGAAAGGATTTTGAGACCCTTTTTTTTCTTGATATGTCAAGCAAGTTTATATTGCTCCCCATGTCAGACTATCAAACCAGAACAATCTCCAATCTCACTTGTGGAAATTTCAGGAAAATTTTCACATTTTTATAAAAACAATTATTAGTGGCAGGTAGCATCATTTCCTAGTGTGCTGTGAGGAGGAAGAGGAGTGCATCATCAGGTTAAAAATAGATACAGTAGACATGCTGCACATGTATAGCACCGCATGAGCTTCTGGGATCTCTGAACCTTACTGCACGCACATGACATTGAGCATTTGCCAAACTATTCCTCTTTGCCCTCTTACTCTGCTGCTACAATTTTTCTTCACCTGGATTGTGTTCTCTCCAAGTAAACAGTGTCTTTGAAGCATCCTCCCAATGTTAATAGCCATGGCACCTTTAATGATGAAGCAACAGACTAGGCCTGGGAGAAATATTAGCTCAGCAAGGTCATGCCAGACAAGGTCCCATCTGTCTCTTTGCAGCCTCGGTGGATCCCAGGTCCTTACATTACTGTGGCCCCGGGGCAGGGAGAATGGATCATCAATCTGATTTAGAGATACTCTGGTCAATGCTGTCATTTCCAGGCTGAATAACGCTGGTTTTGTCTCCCATCACCTTTTGCAGGTAAATTCACAATGGCTACTGGAGCTAAAGTGTCTCATATACAACATTGCTGAGTCCCAGAGAGCTTCACATTGCATTTTATCACCTGACACTGCAGCTGTTATAAGGGTCGGGGTTTTGTAAAAATATCACAGTCAGAGCAGTTAAAAAGAGACCAGAAATAGAAAACTAGAAGTGCTCGTTTTTAGATACTGGGTGAATATACTGGGGTTGTGAATTGGATAGTAATTTCCTGCCTGGACCGTGAAGTTTTAGTCTGTTAGGAAACTCAAAGGCCAGCTTGAGACATTGCACAGACTGTAAAACTGGATCAGCCATGCCTTTGGTGTAGACACTTTATCTCAACTCTGTTTCACTCACACACAAGGTTGGGTTGGGGTTGACAACACACAAGAGAAAAAAAAAAAAAAAAAAAAGAAAGAAATCCACACATTGATACTCCCCTGCCATGGAATTTAGTGTTGTGGCTGACACAGTGTAACTGTGGTGTAAATGACAGGCCTCTGCGGCCACACAGCTCTGATTATAATGAGTCTGTAATCCATTTGATAGACCGTTAACATGTTGACATTCTTATGAACCTCAGTCATAAAAAGCAGCCAAACAGGACCTTGGGGTAGATAATACTGTAAAGAAATAAGCATGACGAGGAAAGCCAGCCTGGTCCAGGCAGGTCGCCGTTGCTCAAACCTGTTTGGGGATCTTTACATAAAGGATATTTGGAAATGAAAAGGCAGGAGAAATCCCTGGGCTTTTGATTCCTGTCATCTCCTTTTCATGCTGGTTTTCCAGTACCCCCACAGTCCAAGCTGTCACCTTATCAGGCTTGCCCACCTATGAAGCCTGCTCTTAAGCTGCTCGTGCACCAGGAAAATGTCACATTTGTCTGCCTATGTAAATTTGCTTATCTTATACAGAATAGAGCCATGAGAGGAGAGAGGCTGTTTCAACAATGCAGGGCCTTAAGGGATCTTTGGAAGCCCAGTTCTTTTCTGCTCACCATCCCTCTAATGTGACACAAATCCCCATGACACAGGAACGGTTCCTCCGTTATTGGGTTTACTTCAGTTACATTACCTGTATTTTCTTTTTCCACCAGATTTGTTACGTGTAGCGTTCAAGCACAACTGAGAATAGCAGGGCTGTTACTCCTGGCTAGATTTCTGAACACCTTGGCTGAAGCTCTCAAAACAAGCAGGTGGCCAAACTCACTGTGGGCCCACTGACTTTGAACATGATTCCTGCAAATCCACGCTTTGTTATGCACCTGGAGCTTGCTTTTGGGTTGACTTTCAGACCTGAACAGTATTATGGCAGGTCTGCTCAGCACTTTTCACGTCATTCAGCCTGGCATTACTGAGTTATTTATTCTCTACTTCATATCAAACACTCAGAGAAAGCCCAAACATCCCTGTAGTATTCCTTCCCTCAGCACACATTGCGACTATGCTTTGTTCTTTCTGGCAAGGTGAGTATTGTCTAGGGATCATTTAATAAGAGTGGGATTGCTTGGGAAAGACAAGGAAGGGCCTCAGGTGGAGAACCTCCCCTTCAGGAGGATTAGTTCTATCCTGAATATGCAAATGACATAGATTAAGCCATAGACAGTACATCCCCTTCTTTAGTGTAGCATTCCTCTGGGTAATCTCTTGAGAAAGAACTGCAGTAAAGCCTTGGGAGACAATGCTAATAGCCAAAAATGAACTGTCACCATCATTGACGTCATTTGTAGCTCTCAGATAGAGGGCACAGAGGCAAATTACAAAGACGTGCAATTGCACAACTGGTGTTTGTTTTTCCTGATCTGTATGCTGATTAACTCAAGTAACATACTTCTCTATTCCCCAGAATGCACTGGAAGCTTCTTGTAGTCCATGACTATACAGCCTTATCTTTCCATGCCGGTACTTTTTATGTGTTAATCCCCTCTGCATATTGCAGGAGATTATCTTTCTAAAATTAACTAGCCCCTTGAGACTGCAGAGATAGCAGCATGCTCTTTTTTTTTTTGCTACTTGGTGAATTTTCAACAAACAAAGTGGCTTTTGTGCACGGGAGTGTGTGCTCATGAGCATATTAAAAGCTGTATCACTTCTATTCTAAAATGCTATTAAAAATGTTCTAATCCAGATTGAAGGTTTTTTTGTTTGTTTGTTTTGTTTTGTTAGGGAACATATGTGCTCTGTGTGGTGTCCGTGTAGTGCGAAATGAAAATGGAGGAATTCTAAAGGACTGCCAGTCTCACCTCAGTCACACTGTGTCTGGCATCTGGGAAAGGTAGCCAGTCTAAATAACTCTGGTAAATTATAACTGACAAGAAGAAAAAAACATGCTGCGCCTCCTTTCAGACAAACTATAGATTAATTAAGTTTATGCTTTGAGGAAACAGGATTTAATTAGGTTGCATTGACCATAATTCTACATCTTATTTCACCAACGAACATCAGCTAATTTTCTGTATGGACAAGTTTCCATTAAAAAGACACATGACTGCACTCCCAGCTGCTTGTGTGTAACTTTTCACATATATTCTGCTTTATGGAGCCACAGCTCTGCTGCCTTGGTGGCTGCCGGAAAAGAAAGGAATAAGCAATTGAAACTGAACATTGTTGGGTTTCTTACTTTGTAACTATGGAATCCTTTTTAATCTTTAAGCTAGGCTGTTTTTTCCCCCTCTGAGCTTATTTTATATGTCATCTTTTATTTACTTAAAGCTTGACAGAAAATTCACTGATAATTAAATAATAATCATATTATAGTAAAATTCCAGTGCCCTCAACAAAGAGTTTTCAGTAATTTAGGTTTATTTTGAATTCTTTTTCCTCCCTATTCTAAACACATCTGTCTGCTTGATGAATGAAATTTAATCTTGTACATGTAAAAAGCTAACAGCCTCACCTTTATTGGGCTGGTCTTGTCTTGGCAGTAATTGTCAACAGTGCTGACTGATACTCAGTCTGCATCAATGTGAAGCAAAATACACAACATCTATTCTTTTTTGTTGTTGTTGTTGCAACTTTTCATTGTTATTCAGGTGGAGGCTTTCACAGCAGCAGACAAAAACAACTTGCACAATTCATCATAGAGCTATCAACTATTCACATAATAAGTCTGCATTATACCTGTGGGTAATTTACTCTCATTAATCCACCCTGATTTGCATGTACTTTAGGGCTGTGGGAGGAAAGCTTCACAAACTTGCACAGAACAAATGTGATGTTGGCAGTAACAAGTGACAGTTTTTGGATCCGGTTGATGTTAGATGTTTGTAAAAGAACAGTTTGACATTATACACTAATTGGATCAACTTTGATGCTCATCTAACCAAATTATTCTCTGAGTCTGTTGCGTGTCTGAAGTTTCCGTATGTCTTGCTTTCAATTTGCAGTTTCCAAATCTTTTTCTTTTCCTTTCAGCTGCTTCCTTTAGGGGTCGCCACAGCAAGTCATCCGTCTCCATCTAACCCTATCCTCTGCATCCTCCTCTCTCACACCAAACATCCTGATGTCCTCCTTCATTATATCCATGTACCTCCTCATATCCTCTCATGCCCCTCTAATCCAAGTACAAATCTTAAGGTTTCTTGAATTTGTCTTGTATTACTCATGGATATAAATGCAACTTGTGGTTCTTTTCAGAAGGAATAATCTACCAATTCTTTCACAAGCCTGGTAAATGGAAAATGACAAAGAAAAATGAATGCAGAAGCCTGTGAGTTGTAAGGAGCTTTGCTGCTGTAGCTGCACTGGAATAATGCCTGTTCCCTTTGGAGATTTATTTATTTTGGGCAACAGGGTGGTTTGGTTAGCACCCTCACTTCATTGCATGACTGCTGCCTGTTGAATCGTGACTGGGGTCTTGCTGGGGTCTTGGATTTTCTCTGTGGACTCTGGCTTCCTCCTGCAGTCAAAAACATGCTTGTTAGGCTGATTGATTTTAAGTTGTCTGTAGGAGTGAGTGTGAGCGAAAATGATTGTTTATGACTCTGTGATGGACTGATAACCTGTCCAGTGTGTGCCCCAACTCTCTCCTGATAAAAGCAGAGATAGATTCCAGCTCCCCCACAAACCATAACTGCAGCCACAAACGCAGTGAAGTGGGTACAAAACTACATGGATGGATTTGTTTGGTTTATAGATACAGAAGAAACGGGACCTATGTTTTTTATGGATTTCTTTTTTAGTTTTTATGCAGTCTCTGACACTGGGACCTTGCTGGGTTGTGTTGGTGGTGGGATGGGGTTACTGGCCCATTCATGTTTCTTGGCATTTAGCGAGTTATGCGGGTGAGCAAGAGAAAACCCTGGCCTCTTTGTTAAGTTCTTTCAGCCATTTTTGAGCAGTATTTATGGTGTTTTGTAGGTGTTCTTGTCCTGTTCAGGCTAGCTACTGCTGTCTGGGAATGCTGTTGCTACAAAAGGATGTGCTTATTTTGTAGCAGTGTTAAAGTGGGCAGTATGTGTTAAAGTAACATTCACATGAACTGCTTGACCAAAGCTTTGTCTACAGAACACAGCATTGTGATGAGATAAAGGGAACTATTCATTTTGCTTGTTAAATGCATTAACTCTATATCTAATGCTACAGAGTTAATGCATGTGGCTTAAGACCACCAGTAGGACAAGTTTTATTTTATCTGATTTTAATACTCACACTTCTTTGCTACAGACCTTTTGCTTGCTACTCTAACTTAAGATTTGCAGGCTTCTGCACTGCAAAATTAATAAGTCAAGGTTTTGGATATTCAACCCACTAGTGGTGAAATGCAGTGGGATTTTCAATAAAGCCTCAGAGAAAATTTAATATATGTTTGTGCAGAATATTGTCAGACCTAACATTATTTTTCCTGCTACTTTAATCTCAAGGTTATTTATTCTTTGCAGGACTGACAACATCTGCCTCTTTTATTGTAAACTAAAGGAAAAAAATAGAGAGGGAAAACTCATCTTAAGTGGTTCACGGGCAGCTGGTTGGTGGGTTGTGATGGTCTGAAGTGTCCACTTTGAAGACTAGGACATAAGAAAGGAATTGAACTCTACATTAAACCCATGAGTGGTTCAATGACTGTGTGAGAAATGAGGACTTGGATTCGATCTCACCTGTATCAGTGTTTGTATGTGCTTTTATAAAACTAAACTCATTATTCACTATTTGCTCGGGAGCTGTGTTCCACTTCAGCTCACTCTCTGGTAATATAAGCCTTTTCATAGAGTGCATCTATTATGTGTAATGTGATAAAGATTTTACAGCAGTTTGTGATTGCCCTGGCCCAGCCTCCTTTGTGTGCAGTAAAGCTAAGAATCAGACAAGTGAGTCATGTTGGAAGTGACAGCAGATATTTATCATTGCCACTGTTTATGGCGCAGCTCGCATGAACACTTTTCCTTTCCTTTTCTGTCAGTGTTGTGCCCAAGGAAGGGGAGTTAAGCACTAATAAGACAGCCTCAGGGTTCATCTCAGACTCTCCTCCTTTCTTGGTAAAGGAAGAGATGCGGGTGCTCTGTGAAGAGTCTCTCTGGTGATCACTGGGTGGAAATAAAGCAGATTGCTTAAATAAGTAAGAACAACCACTGGCAACTGACTGGCTAGAAGTGTAACACAGCTGCAGTTTGCCATAAGCCATGTTTTGATGTGTGAATCAAAAACAGTTACAGGTTTTGCATCATGTACACACAGCAAAGGGAATTGGGTTACTGATTTATGCTGCCAAGTACGCATTTTCAAAATTGGAGCTTATTCTGTATTAGGAGACCTTTTTTCAAAAAAAAAACAAAAAAAAAAACTGAAAACATGATGAATAATTAAATAATAAATACTAGAAGTGAGGAAAACATTGTCAGTGTCTCAGCTTGATTTAAGAAATTTTCCTGAAGTCAGAAAGAAGAAACATATCTTCAAGTATTTTCTTTTTATTTATTCATTATTTTCAAGACCTTTTGCAGCAGTCTCCCAACATCTATTTGGTTTTAATCCAATCCAATGGTTTTAATCTAATTGTATTATAATAAAAGAAATTTGACACCACCTGAGGATGAATGAGATTCCTGCCAGGTCATGCCATGCCACAAGTGTCTATCCTGCTTTTGTCTATTTTTTGAACATCCTGGACACATTTGTAAAACACTGCAAAGCATTTGCTGCAAAATGAACTGCACAGAAAATCACTGACCTGGAAGGGAAGGAATTTCTGTTTGCTTTTGGCTTCGGCCCACAATGATGATAAAACCCACATCCCTGTGGCCAGATTGTGATTGCTGAGATTGTCGTCTAATGGTTTGAACTATTTGCTTTTAGTGGGTTTTTAAGTTTCTGTCTGTTGCAAACTTCAACATACGTGGTTAAAAGCCTCCTGGATGTCAACTAGACATGTCGATTTGTTGCTGGACTGGCCTTCTCATGTGCTGCCATGCCTCTGAAACTGTCATCAGTCATGTCCCCATGCTTCCTCCACCAGCATGTCTTCACTTTGAATGAAGTTATTCAACTGCTAATACGGCTCCGGATGGCCACTTAAGTCTGACGGGATGGTTTTGTGTTTGATGCTTTCCTGCACTCCAGATCAGCTCAACATAAAAAGGGGCCACACTGGTCATTTTATCTGTTCTCCTCGTTTCCTGATAGTTGCATTAGTCTAACCCACTGGGGTTTCTTTTGGCACATTAAAACAGATTTGGGTTAATAATTGATGCTGCAATTTATGGACTCTAGTGCCTGAGGTTCAATTGTAAGCCTCCACTTAAAAGGAAAGCGTGCCTCTCGTTCCTGCCTTTGCCACAGAGTGTCATGATTTATAACTTCAGTTTGATGGTGTGCAATTTATTGAATCAGAGTCTTCTACAGAAAAGAATCAGTGGTATAATTTTTCATGCAATGATCTTTTTGACATGATTATGTTTCACTTTTGGACTTCTCATTTGCATATCAACTCAAAGATAATGAATATAAAGATATTCATCTATGCACTATGTGTAGTAAATCTATTGGTATTTGGGGAAAGCTGGAGCTCCTAGCATTGCTTTGATGAAGAAATGTTGCCTGAAATCAATGTACAATAATTGTAGGCATCATGTGAAAAGATCGACAGAATGTTAATCAATAGTAGTATTGCTTAGGTGATCACAGGTTTTGATATGCGATTGCAGGCATTCTTCTTACCTTTAGTTAAACTTCAGTGTATAAGCGGTAAGGTGTTACGAGTCATGATATTTGGTTGTGATTTGTTTTTCTTCATGTAGGACTGAAAATCACAGATTTCATCTGATTGTGTCAACTAAATACCTCAGTGTATTCTTTTATTAATGTCTTTCCCAGATTACATGCATCATTAGCTTTCTTTGATTTCTCTGTGAAAGCTTCTCTGGTTAAAATTTAAAGGCAGCTGAGACATTCAGATGCCTCATAGGATGAACTTTAGCAACTTTGGTGATGCATTCCCTGCCAAATTAAATTCCCTTACTGGTATCTCTGCAACTGGACAGATTTATTGCTATATTTTCATGAAATTAAACTATTTCTGGAAACAAAAAAGGAAAACAACCACTACTCATCCATTCCTAACTTTCAGTGTTGACATTATCTGAATTTACCAAGGAAAGTTGATTTTTACAGCAGATGAAAGGGCTTGATTGTTTCTAATTTCTTTTTCAAGGTTGACAAAGACTTTTGTTACTGGAGAAAAAAGATATAAAATGCCTATGAAGTATAGGTAATTCATCAAAGATCTCAGTTTAATGGTTTGTAATATAATCAAGTAAAATAATTTCAATAAGAGTGTTCAGAATCTTCCTGGACATGGTATTATAAAAGACGTCTTGGAGGGTTTGTTTTGATTGTGCAAAATCTTGCCATGGTCCACACTAAGCTACCAAACAAAAACAAGTATACTGTGACAGAAACTCCAGCAGAACTCTGTGATCTTGAATAGGACCGAAATAGGTGTAAATAATGGAAAGATGGATGGAAGAAGACATAAAAGCTATGCTTGTCCACATCTTTATATTGTAGATCCAACTGCACTGCACTTGGCAGACGTTTAGAGTTAAACCCGGTCTTGAACCCTCTACATGTTGTAAGGAAGCCTTGTCAATTGAGCCTGTGATTTCACCTGCACTGAAAGGTTTGAAAGGTTTGTTTTCTCTCAGTTGCTGTGTCCTGAATAAATGTCACACCAACCACTAGAGGTCCTTCTGCCTGTGTGTTTACTTAGAGCTGGAACAGGTAAGTTTTAATAAGAGTCCATGTAATTTCTTAAATACAAGGAGACAAGGACCATCTTGGTCCTGTACAGCGTTCTGCCTTTAAAGTAAAGACTAACAGAAAAAGACACATTTTTAGTGTAATATTTGTTCATCAGGATCATTACACAATATGGAAACCAGCACACTCATACACACAGAGTCACAGAGTGTCTTTTGTGTCCAGCAGAAGATCAGTCAAGAGCAGTGACTTTTTGTGACCGACATGTCCTGTGCAGGCAACATTTAACCAATGAGCACTTTTTGCACATCAATCTTCATGCAACAAAAATGATTCTTTTCTCTTTTTTTCATTTTAAAATATCATTTTCATTTAAAGAGATATATGGTTACTTTTGGGAAATATCTCCTAGTACACGTTGTCTCCTGTCTCTATTATCGCAGAGACCCGCAAAATAACTTTGGGCTCCTGTCCCCATCTTCTCTTGTGGTAAGTTGAAGGTACCATGTCAGACCTTGACAAATGTAAAACTAGCTCACGCGTCTAGAGTGGACTTTGAAGTAGAGGAAACTAATAGGCTCAAGAAAGTAATGACAGAAGAGAAAATGAAAATTTGACTGAGGAAGAGACTGAACGAGAGTAAATCCTGGAAAATCTTACAAAAGTGACTTAATCTTCAAGCCAATGGGGGGACTCTTTAAGCTTAAAATGACAAACGTTCCTTTGTGTTAGTTTCTAATTGTCTATCAGGATGAACCATTCAGTTCTGCATTTGAGCATGGTCATGACATCCTGTTTTGTAAAAAAGAAATAAGAAAAACAAACCCATAGACACTGTGATTTTGCATGTCTGTTTGTCTTTAGCAATGAATCTCAAGGTCTCAATCCATGCTCGTTTTATATGTTTGTCAGTCAAATAAACAGCACCTGCTCCTATGCACCAGCATTTGTACAACACAGACTTTAGTTATGCCAGTTGGCACGTTGCCTGGTGATCATCAGACATAGGCATGGGTATGACAAATGCATCTTTTGAACAATGATGTAGTTATTGTGGTGTTTCTGATTGTGACTCTTCGCATTTGGTGCATTTTCAGTGTCATGGGGTGGATTTTTAAAGCTTACTCCAGGTCTCAGGATGGATTTTCATGTCTTGTCTGTCTGTGTACCTTAAAGGAGCTTTTAAATTGTCAGTTATTTATGATTCAAGCACAAGTCAGACTAAGTGCTTGATTATATGGTTGAGATGAAAATAATCCCTATTAGCTCCTTTTCAAATACTTTAATGATGACAGGATCCCATAGATTTCCTCTACTTTTGACAATGACTAGGCTTTGGTCTTTGATGTGAAATCAATTTTGTACATGAAAGAACTGATTTCACAGAAGCTTCTCTGACTTCCATGGTTAATGTTTACATTGCAGCTTCCTTTTAGTTTCCATCCACCTTAACCATGGATCAGCTAAACTTGACCTTGTTGTGACGCTGCAGTCATGTTGAGTTTCCAGCTCAGCTGCAGCTAAATCTTAGGCATGTTTTGGTTTGGAGCTGTGTTAAATCATAGCTTAATTAGCCACACAGTAACAGATTCGGTCACAATAGATGCTCAGAAACTGTGAAAATTAATACTTTGCCTGCTCTTTTGTGTTCGGCATTATTCAGGAGACGAGATGCCAGCCTGAAGTCATGCACTTATTAATTTATAAGCCTAACCATGTTTTTTGAATCTTTTTTCTACACTTTTAATAACAATTACAACTGAGAGGAAGCAAGAGAAGCAAAATGTCCTATAAGAAAAAAGGGCTGGATAAGGCTCAAACCCAATGCACTTCCTTATGAGTATTTCTGAAGATTTCAGTTACGTAATCATGTCGTAATCATGTCAAATTATGTCACCTGACAGTTTTATCAGTTTGAGAAATGGTTTTGAAAGATTTTTGAGCCTTTATTGTGACTCTGTTGTTTTCCAATGTGGACCAAGACAACTCTTACATACTGTGGAGTATAAATACATTGAAAAAACATCATCCAAGATGTGAGTAGAGCTAGGAGATGTCCTGCAAAAAATTTGGTGAAACCCCCTGAAAGCAAACCTGAACACCACTATTGAAAGAAAGAATAATAAAGGTCTTATCTTGGACAGGACAGAAGAAACCTAAGTACAAAATTATTTAGTATAGCTGTTTGTTTACAGGTAAAACCTGCAGCAGATGTGGAAAGAAGAGTTTATGTACAAGAAAATATTGAGATTCTGTCATATTTAGGATTGTCAATGTAGGAGGAGAATATTTGGAGTCTCCTGTATCAGAAAAGCAGGACATTTTTGGATCATGCAGCAGCACTGCAACTAAATGGTACAAAATAATGTTTGGAAAGGAAAATATGGTGTTGTTCAAAGTGGTCAGTAATTAGTGCTAACCTAGTTGCCAGTGAAAGCATCCCAGAGAGAGCAGAAATCTACAAACAAATCAAAGATGTTAAAGTGACAGTAATAGACCAGTACGAACTACCAGCATGCATCTGCAATACGTTTCTAAGTGGCCACAAAGGTGTTTGTAAAGCTGTCACTTCTGGCAAAGGTTTTGTAGCCACAGATTAATTAATTATTAGTGAGTTGGGTTTGTGGCTGTTGTAAAATATGATCAGGTCAGCCCCTTATGCTTAGTTGGTTTAGTTAGTTTATGAAGAAATGTGCACTATTTTGACCTGTGTTTAGCTGATTACTTAATGTTTTTTTAATTAAGTAATCAGCCAACAGTGAGAACTCCTTAATATCATCGGCTAAGTATCAAAAACTAACTAACTGTAACTTTGACATTGTTTGAATAAATGTATTCAGCTGAAAACATGGCTTTGTACAGTCTCACAGGTCTGCTTACACAGCTGTGGACACAGGAATCTGCACAATGAAGAACAATTTGTTTTCTTTGAGTTAGCTGCACCTTGTAAAACTACATGGTTCCATAAAAAAAGAAGAAAAATAAAACATTCATCCTCAAAAGCTGCTGACAACTTATCTTAGCCGCAGAATGCAAGAAAAACTCACAGCCAGGTGATCATCCATGTGTGCAAGCTACATTCAACCTAAAAACTAAAAGATAGCATGAAATATTTCAAGACAAATAGGAAATGGAAAATATGTTGCTTTGTTCCCTCTGTGTGCGTATAGAATAGAATAGAATATGGTTTATTGTCACTGCAAAATACGGCAGTGCGGTGCAAAGAAATGGGTTTGGCAGCTCTGCCATATGCTCCAGAATTACTCTCAAAAGCAGCTAAAGAAAAGATGAAGAAGAAGAAAAAAGCCCATTCTGTTCAAAAATGTGATTATAAAAAAATACAATAAATAATGACAATAATTTTTTTTTTTTTTTAAATTACAAACACTAAATTGGATAAGATATACATATATGGTTTAATTCTTTCTCTTTTTTACTACACAAATAATTGCATATCTATTTATTT
>JAOWBL010000022.1:10690044-10701391 GCA_028564865.1 Zenarchopterus dispar
AAGAAGGCAACAAAATAATCAGTTGTTCTGTTACCTGAGTGTAACTGAGAGATATTAAAACACATTTCTTAAATGTTCAACAAAAAAAAGATTTTAATTTTAATATTATCAAATATAGTAACATCTATGGTGTTTCGGGTCATTTTGGACCCGTATATATTTACTTCAAGAAAAGGGCAAAAACAAGTCTTTTTTTCCACACAATAGAACTTTAATACAACATTTAACAATATGAAACATTCTCCGCTTGGTGTTTTGGGTTGAATTCCACCCCTGGTGAATATGGCTCCACAACACAAATGCATTGTATGCAGACACATTGAGGATGTTGTAAAACACAACCATTGGCCATCTCCTGGTCATTCGCTGGCAAGTGTAGGTGGCAGTCAGCTTGTCCAGATTGTCCACTCCTCCTTTGTTTTTGTTGTAGTCCAGGATGATTATGGGCTTTTTGTAGGGTCCGTAGGGACCCTAACACCATAGGAAGGTTAAGTGAGGCCCAACTGAGCTTACGCTGCCACGCAGCCTTACCCTAACCCAACCCACATCACCTCGCTTGTAAAAAGTGGTGCTCCCCAGGGCTCTGTCCAAGGGCCTCTTCTCTTTATCATCTACTTATTACCTCTTGGTTATATCTTATGTAGAAACAATATCCAACTCCTCTGCTATGCAGATGACACCCAGCTTTACCTGTCCACTAAGCCTAATTCAGGTGCTCCTATCATCTCCAGGACTTGTCCTTCAGAGGACATCACACCCGTCCTCAAGCAGCATCATTGGTTGACTCTACACCTTCAGATCCTGCCTTAGGACCTACGTGTTTAATCTGTCATTTGTCAATTTGTCGTCTATCAATGTGTCCTTAAGTCCTGTTAAAGGTGCCAGTAAATAAAATATATTAACATGATTATTATTCCTCTTGACGTAATTTAAATGTTTATCAATTGCTCTTTTGTAGGAAAATCTCGGAAAGCTGATGACCAACCTGAGGAGCACACATCCTCACTTTGTGCGATGCCTGATTCCAAATGAGGTCAAAACACCTGGTACGCACAAACGCTAACGCTTGCTAGCTGAGCTAACGTCCAGCGTTACGAGAACACGCCCCCGAGTCCGATGTCAGTCAGTTTGTGTCTACCTGTGTGCAGGTATCATGGACAACCACCTGGTCATCCACCAGCTACGCTGCAACGGCGTGCTGGAGGGGATCAGGATCTGCAGGAAGGGGTTCCCCAGCAGGATCCTTTACGCTGACTTCAAGCAGAGGTCCGACTCCGAACAGGAAGCAGTATTTGTTGAGTAATGTGGATTTAACTGGATCATTCACGATCACCAGTGGGGATCACGGGGTGTCTTTTCCAAACAGGTACAGAATCCTAAACGCGAGCGCCATCCCAGAGGGCCAGTTCATCGATGGGAAGAAGGCTTCAGAGAAGCTCCTTGGTTCCATTGACATCGACCATTCGCAGTACAGATTTGGTTCAACGAAGGTATGTGTCTGCGAGTCTTGAAGAGCGGCCATGATGGATCACCTTCACGGACGTGGTCTCGTTACTCCACATGGCTGCAGGTCTTCTTCAAAGCTGGTTTGCTGGGCACTCTGGAGGAGCTGCGAGATGAAAAACTGGCTTCTCTCGTGACTCAGACCCAAGCTCTGTGTCGCGGATATCTGATGAGGAAAGAGTTCTCCAAACTGGTTGCACAAAGGTGAGGAGATCCGCTAAAATACGAATAAAATCAGGATTTAAACAGCAAGATAAAGGTGAAGGTGCCATGTGTTTGTCCTCCAGGGATTGTGTCTGGATCCTGCAGTACAACCTGCGCTCCTTCATGAACGTGAAACACTGGCCCTGGATGAAGCTCTTCTTCAAAATAAAGCCACTCCTCAAGAGTGCAGAAACCGAAAAGGAGATGGCGACCATGAAGGAGGACTTCATCAAATGTAAGGACGACCTGGCCAAGTCGGAGGCCAAGAGGAAGGAGCTGGAGGAGAAGATGGTTTCTCTCCTGCAGGAGAAGAATAACCTCCTCCTGCAAGTTCAAGCTGTGAGTATCTGCAAGTAAAAGGCAAATCAATCAAATCTGTGGTTGCAGGTTGACCCTGAGTGTCGTCTGCAGGACTCGGAGAATCTCTGTGATGCAGAGGAGAGGTGTGAAGGTCTGATCAAGAGCAAGATCCAGCTGGAGGCCAAACTCAAGGAGGTGGCCGAGAGGCTGGAGGACGAGGAGGAGGTGAACGCAGAGCTGACCGCCAAGAAGAGGAAGCTGGAAGATGAGTGCTCCGAGCTGAAGAAGGACATCGACGACCTGGAGATGACGTTGGCCAAAGTGGAGAAGGAGAAACATGCGACTGAGAACAAGGTTACCGTCACGTTACTGCTGAAGAAATGAAGCTACTTTTTTTGTCTCGTCTTAATGTGAAAGACAAAACGTCATCTGGTCCACGCCAGGTCTCCAAATACAACCACAGGTGACCAAAATCAAATGACATGTGTCTGAAACACTAAACATCTCCGTCTGGGTGGAGGGTTCGCAGGTGTGTAGACGTCTATGAAGGCAGATGTTTTTGGAGAGTTCAGGTGTGTGTTAACACACCCCAGTAAGAAAAAATGTGATGGTCTGGATCTGGACACCTGTCAGTCACGGGGTGGACCAGGAAGTCCTCTGTAGACCAGAGTCTTCTAGAGACACATAAGAGGACATCTGTCTGGTCATGTGACAGGAAATGACCCCAAACACGGAAAATCAACATGAGTGATGAAGAAGAAACAAATCGAGGTTTAGGAAGGAAGGTTTGGTTGTTGGTCATCAGAAAGAGTGAAACGTCAATGTTCTAAAGAAGAATGGACCAGAACTTCAGTAAAAACGATTTAAACGAACTCAGAAAACCTTCTCAGTCAGAGGCCTTCAGCCCAGATGTGCTTCGTGAACCCTCTCTGTTTCTGTTCCAGGTCAAGAACCTCGCCGAGGAGCTGGCTGGTCAGGATGAAAACATCTCAAAGCTGACCAAGGAGAAGAAAGGTCTTCAAGAGGCCCACCAGCAGACACTGGACGATCTTCAAGCAGAAGAAGACAAAGTCAACTCTCTGTCCAAAGCCAAGTCCAAGCTGGAGCAGCAAGTGGAGGACGTGAGTTCCTGCAGGTCTTTGCTCTGGTCTTCTGGACGTCTTTGTTAACTTTAACGTCTTTTCCAGCTTGAGGGCTCGTTGGAGCAGGAAAAGAAGATCCGCATGGATCTGGAGAGGACCAAGAGGAAGCTGGAAGGAGATCTGAAGCTAACGCAGGAATCCCTGATGGACGTAGAAAATGACAAACAGCAGTCGGAGGAGAAAATGAAGAAGTAAGCTCATGCTGTGGTTTCTCCAGCTCAGACGAGGAAACCAAACCTCAAACCAAACATCTCCTTATCTTCACAGAAAAGAGTTTGAAAACAACCAGCTGGCTAGCAAGATCGCAGACGAGCAAACCATGAACAACCAGCTCCAAAAGAAGATCAAGGAGCTCCAGGTACTGAAACTCAGACGGACCTCCATCAGCTCCTCCTCGTGATGGTTTTCACACGTCGGTTTCCGTTTTCAGGCTCGAATAGAGGAGCTGGAGGAGGAAGTCGAGGCCGAACGAGCCGTTCGCGCCAAGATCGAGAAGCAGAGGTCGGACCTGACCCGAGAGATCGAGGAGATCAGCGAGAGGCTGGAGGAGGCCGGAGGAGCCACCACCGCCCAGATCGAGATGAACAAGAAGCGCGAGGCCGAGTTCCTGAAGCTGCGGCGCGACCTGGAGGAGTCCACGCTGCACCACGAGGCCACGACCGCCGCGCTGCGCAAGAAACAGGCGGACGGCATGGCCGAGCTGGGCGAGCAGATCGACAACCTCCAGAGGATCAAGCAGAAGCTGGAGAAGGAGAAGAGCGAGCTGAAGATGGAGGTCGATGATCTGGCCGGCAGCATGGAAACCGTCGCAAAGGCAAAAGTAAGATTCACGAAAACGTTTACCCGCGCAGCAGACGTTTGGACCGCCTGAAGGTGTCTGAACTTCCACACTCGTAGGTGAACCTGGAGAAGATGTGTCGCTCGCTTGAAGATCAGCTGGTAGAGCTGAAGACCAAAAACGAGGAGAGCACGAAGCAGATCTGCGATCTGTCCAACCAGAGAGCTCGGTTTCAGACGGAGAACGGTAAACCTGCTCCTGCACGAATCCCAGATACACTCAGATGTGTAAACACAAGCTCACATGACCGACAGCAGAAAACGTCACCAAAAAGGGGCGGGGCCTAAAAGAAAGGGACCTCCTCCAGGAAGTGTAAACGGCAGGCAGGTGCTGCTAATCATCATCCTTGATGAACCGATGAGAAGGTGTCCAGACCTCCAGAAAAACAGATGTTTGGTCTGTTTTCTGGTCGAGAGCATTCAGGTGTGTGTTAACACAATGGAAAGAGGGAAAGACATCAGCAATGATGTCAGAAAAGAAGTTAGAGGTGCTACACAACAGTCTGGAGAAGGTTATAAAAGGATTTCTAGAAAATATGATCTTCAGCGTTCTACAACGATGAAGATCATTCACAAGTGGAAACATTCAGACGTGAACATCCCAGAAAACTAAATTCAAGGTCAGAGAAACCTAGATAGCTCCATCAAAGAGCCTAATACCATCACTGAACATGTGAGATGTTCAAGTCCATGACGCCACAGTCAGAGGAAGTCTGGACCAGGACGGTTTGTTCAGAAGAGTTTCCAGGAGAAACATCTTCTGTCTAACAAGAACATGGGAACATGACTGAAGTTCACAAACCTCCATCTCCACAAACCAGCAGACTTCTGGGACAACGTCCTCTGGACAGATGAGACCAACGTGGAGATGTTTGGTCTTCATGTCCAGAACCATGTTTGGAGAAACATCTCAGACCCACTGTCAAGCACGGTGGTGGGGGTGTGATGGTCTGGACCTGGACACCTGTCAGTCACAGAGTGGACCAGGAAGTCCTCTGTAGACCAGAGTCTTCTAGAGACACATGTGAGGACATCTGTCTGGTCATGTGACAGGAAATGATCCCAAACTAGATCAGAGTTATGAAAAATAAAATAAATCAGTTTTTAGGGTGAAGTTTATGTTGTTGTTCGTTCGACAACTGTGACTAACGTTGTTTATGGTTTTGAAGTTTTTGACGTGAATAAGAGAGGAGGTGCTAACATGACCACATGACTGTAGAGGAAGTAAACGTCTTCGCCGTTGGTTGCAGCCGAACTGTCGAGACAGATGGAGGAACGAGAGAGCCTGATCTCCCAGCTGACCAGAGGGAAACAGGGCTTCACCACCCACATCGACGAGCTAAAACGGCTGCTCGAGGAGGAGACGAAGGTCAGCAGCCTCACACCCGCCACCTCCTTCACCGTTCCGTCCCACCGCTCATTTCTGGCGTCTTCTTCTTCTGCAGGCCAAGAACGCCCTGGCCCACGGCCTGCAGTCGGCTCGCCACGACTGCGACCTCCTCCGGGAGCAGCTGGAGGAGGAGCAGGAGGCCAAAGCCGAGCTGCAGCGCTGCCTGTCCAAGGCCAACGCCGAGGTGGCGCTGTGGAGGAACAAATACGAGACGGACGCCATTCAACGCAACGAGGAGCTGGAGGAGGCGAAGTAACCGCGGGGGCGGGGCTTGGTTCCTCACAACATGAAGCTCTGTGGGGGCTTATGGGAGTCGTCTCAATCTGTCCAAACTAGCAGCTGTTAACTTGACGTGTTTAAACCCGCCTAAGTTTAAATAATCACAAGCTAAATCTCCAGGAGCAGTTAGCAGTTGGTTAGCATGTGGCTAATTTAGCTGTAGTTTAACATCACAACTACAACTACAACATTCAAGTTTAACACGACCGCAGATGGAGCCTACCTGGGATCCGACCAGAGCCCGCCCACCTTACTTCAGGTACTGATCCTCATTGGCTGTTGAGGATTAGTTCCTCAGGGACCAGAACTCGGACACCTGTAGTTTTCAGCTCCGCAGATTAACACGGGATGATACTGAACTTTTTCCTGTTTTATGGAAAACAAAAACTACCAAGTAAACTGGATGTGTCTGGAGTCCTCGGTGGAGTCCAAGTTCTCCAGGGTTGGGGGTTTAACTCCGCCAGCGCTGCCCTTTGTCACCGATTCTGTTCATTACTTGTGTCGAGGGGCGGAGGGGTCCGGTTTGGTGGCCTCAGAATCATCTGCTGTTTGCTGATGACGTGGTTCTGTTGTGGTTAGCACTGTTGCCTCACAGCAGGAAGGTTCCTGGTTCGATTCCCGGCAGGAGTCTTTCTGTGTGGAGTTTGCGTGGGTTTTCTCCGGTTTCCTCCCACAGTCCAGAAACATGGATGTTAGGTTGATTGACAGCTCTAAATTGCTCATACATGTGAGTGTGAGCGTGCACGGTTGTTATATTTGATGGACTGCTGACCTGTCCAGGTGTAGCCCCGCCCATCACCTGTAATGAGCGGGGATAGACTCCAGAAAGTGGATGGATGGGGTGGTTCTGTAGGCTTCGTCAGTCCATGACCTCCACCTCTGACTGGGGCGGTTCACAGTCAGGAATCAGAACCTCTAAACCCAAGACCATGGTCCTCAGTCGGAGAAGGGTGGAGGTCCTTCTCCTGGTCGGGGATCAGGTGCTGCCCCAGGTGGAGGAGGTCAGGTATCTTCAGGTCTCGTTCAGGACTGAGGGAAGGATGGAGCGGGAGGTCGACGGGCGGAGCGGTGCAGTGATGTGGACTCTGTATCGGTCCGTCGTGGTGAAGAAGGAGCTGAACATCTGGATTCACCAGTCGGTCTAAACTCTTAACCTGAACTTTTATTGTCACAGTCGTTGCGTAGAGACTTTGTCTTGATTTAGTTCGATTACTGGCACGACAGTTAGCTAGCGCTGATCACCACTAGCGTTGAGAGTTTCGCTCAGCTCCACCAAACACAAAGCTAGCTAGCATCACATCTGGATAAGCCCAGATGTTTTAGTGTGGTTTTGCTACTTTTCCTGCAGCTTTGAGGGTTTCTCACGTCGATGCTCTTTGGTGTGAATGAATTTATCGACAAGCCTCCATGTTTAAGAACGGGCTCCACCTGCTGCAGGAAGAAACTGGCCCAGCGTCTCCAGGAGGCCGAGGAGCAAATCGAAGCCGGGAATTCAAAGTGCGCCTCGCTGGAGAAAACCAAGCAGCGACTTCAGGGTGAGATGGAGGACCTGATGGTGGACGTGGAGAAGTCCAACGGCGTGGCCGCCACTCTTGACAAGAGGCAGAGGAGCTTCGACAAAGTATGTCCTTCTGGTTTCCCGTCACTCAAACATCTGAGGTTTCCGTGGTTACGCCGTCGGCTAACGTCCGGCTGGATTCAGGTCCTGGCTGAGTGGAAGCAGAAGTTCGAGGAGTCTCAGGCAGAGCTGGAAGGTGCTCAGAAAGAAGCCCGAACGTTGAGCACCGAGCTGTTCAGACTGAAGAACTCCTACGAGGAAGCCCTGGACCATCTGGAGACCATGAAGAGAGAAAATAAAAACCTCCAACGTGAGTGAGACCTTCACGTCAGCTGGAGTCTGTTGTGTTTGAACGTCACTAAAACCTGATGTCTCAAATCGCAGAGGAGATATCCGACCTGACGGAGCAGCTGGGAGAGAGCGGGAAAACGGTCCACGAACTGGAGAAGTTCAAAAAGCAAGTGGAGACGGAGAAGTGCGACATGCAGACCGCCCTGGAGGAAGCTGAGGTAGAGAAGCTCCAGCAAAAGAGTTCAGTCTCACGTTGGAGGTCTGAAGGTGAGAAATGTGGTTTCAGGCCTCGCTGGAGCAAGAAGAGTCCAAGATCCTGCGTGTGCAGATGGACCTGAACCAGGTCAAAGCTGAGGTGGACCGAAAAGTGGCGGAGAAAGACGAGGAGCTGGACCAGCTGAGGAGGAACCACCAGAGGGCGATGGAGACCATGCAGGCCACTCTGGACGCCGAGGTCCGGAGCAGGAACGACGCCCTGAGAGTCAAGAAGAAGATGGAGGGAGACCTGAACGAGATGGAGATCCAGCTCAGCCACGCTAACCGGCAGGCAGCCGAGGCTCAGAAACAGCTGAGGAACCTTCAGGGCCAGCTCAAGGTAGGACCTGCTGTTTCTGTCCTTGTCACCTCATTTTCATCATGAAACACCAGCAGAAGGAGAAGATGGTGAAGCATCTCAACCATCAACCTCTCCATCAAATCCCAACTCAAGTGAACAAGAAGAAATCTCCATGAGCCTCTGGAGATCCTGAAGGTCCCGCAGAGACGTTCTCAGGACCAGATTCTGACACGAGTGTAAAACCTGTTTCAGGACGCTCAGATCCACCTGGACGACTCCGTCAGAGCTCAGGAGGACATGAAGGAGCAGGTGGCCGTGATGGAGCGCAGAACCACCTTGATGCAGGCTGAGGTGGAGGAGCTTCGAGTGGCGGTGGAGCAGACGGAGCGCAGCCGCAAGATGGCCGAGCAGGAGCTGCTGGACGCCAGCGAGCGAGCAGGACTTCTCCACTCTCAGGTGAGCTGCTTCTCAGACTCTTCTGGAGGAGACGTTCTGTTAGATGTCCAGGGTGTATGACGTTCATCTCCTCCGTCTCCACCAGAACACCAGCCTCCTCAACACCAAGAAGAAGCTGGAGACAGACGTGACTCAGCTTCACGGTGAGATCGAAGACGCTGCTCAGGAGGCCAGGAACGCCGACGAGAAGGCCAAGAAGGCGGTGACCGACGTAAGGCTAGCTCGTGCCGCGCACCGCTTCGTTCACGCAGTTTCAACCATCTCACCCAGACTTTACGGGGCACCTCCAGGCGGCCATGATGGCTGAAGAGCTCAGGAAGGAGCAGGACACGAGCGCTCACCTGGAGAGGATGAAGAAGAACCTGGAGGCCACAGTCAAAGACCTGCAGCACCGCCTGGATGAGGCTGAGAGTTTGGCCATGAAGGGCGGGAAGAAGCAGCTTCAGAAGCTGGAGACGCGGGTACGTAAAACAACCCCCATCCGAAGGTTTCAGAGAAGACCTTCTCAGTAGATCCACATGGATCCGGTCTTCACCAACACGTTCACGCTGATGTTGTGATACTTGTGACCAGGACATACTGTGTACTACGCTGGCCACAGTTTTAAAAAATGTCTGAAGATCAAAAACACCTGAAGAAACCAAACAGATTCAGTTCTGCCAACGTGAGTTGGACAGCTGTGTAGTATGAAAACAACGTTTGTTCTGGATACTGGAGACTAAAACCAGAACTAGAGAACTGCTGGACAAGTCTGTCCTTTATTAACTTTAGTTCCATGACATTTCTTTATTTTAAAATATGGATAAAACTTGACAGCTAGACTAGCGCGCTTTTGTTATAAGAGTTGTTAAAGCGACAAAGGTCATGTTTTCTCCTCCGATGATAAATCGTTTCCAAGAGCAACCTGATGAGGTGGGTCCGGCGTCTGGTGAGGATGTCTCCCTGAGGTTTCCTGGGCATGTCCCACTGGGAGGAGACCCCGGGGACGACCCGGGAGGGACTGTGTCTCTTGGGTGACCCGAGAAGACCTCGGAGAAAAGAAGTCTGGGACTCCCTGCTCAGGCTACTGCCCCCATGACCTGACCACGGATAAGTGGAAGAAGATGGATGGATGGATGGATGGATGGATGGATGGATGGATGGATGGATGGATGGATGTTGGGTGGATGTTGGATGGTTGGATGGATGATGGATGGGTGGATGTTGGATGGGTGGATGGATGGATGGATGGATGGATGGATGGATGGATGGATGGATGGATGGACGGGTGGATGGATGGACGGGTGGATGGATGGATGGATGGATGGATGGATGGATGGATGGATGGATGGACAGGTGGATGGATGGACGGGTGGATGGATGGATGGATGGATGGATGGATGGATGGATGGATGGATGGATGGACAGGTGGATGGATGGATGGATGGACAGGTGGAAGGACACACACATCTGAAGGTTTCCAGACCAGCCAGCTACCAAAACATCTACTTTTCTGGAAGTTCTCCCACCTGCTGAAGATCAGTTAACCGTTTTTGATTTGTGAAGCTTCATCTCGTCCAGAACCTGGAACCAAATATTTGTTTTATTCACTACAGGAACTGATTTCAGAACAGCTCCCTTTTATGAGGCCAGTCTTCCAGAAAATGAGCAGGTTCGAGTTATGTTTCCCAGATGTCAGCAGTTCGAGGGGACGACATCATCTTCACAGTCATACAGTCATTAAAACGAGGTGTGATCAGCCGTAATGGAGGTCCGTTTCAGACACCCGGCAGGGTGGAGCCGTGACGGCAGATGAAGAAGTGCAGCTAGTTCTCACTAACTGATTTACTGGTTATTTCTGTCTTCTTCCCAAGAACAGAAAACCAGAGCAGTCAGACAGTAATCCATCCATTATAAAGTGTGATGTCATAGTTGTCTTGGATATGAAATTTAACTATCAAGAAGAAACCTTTTTTTCCTTTAAGAGGCTGTAAATAGTTTCATTTCGACTCTAAAGTTGAATCAATGAAGACTGACGGTGGAGAGAAACCCTGGAGGTCAGTCAAGAAACCGCATTTATTGTCACCATGGCAACAGATTAGTAAGTTGGATGTCGCCCCTTGCTGCCAACATGCTGCCAACGATGTGGACTTTATCACCCGTCAGTGTCATAAAACACTTCCTGTCTGGGCATTAAAAAAAAAATGCGTGAAAATGTGTTGATTTCTGTGGTTGTTTCAGTGTCCGTGGGTGTTCTGGGGTGAGGAAGGGTCAGTAATCAAGACGAGTCAGTAAAACACATTAGGTAGCTCTTCCAACCAAAACGGAATATTACAGAAAGTAAATGTTGGATCAGGAAGAAGAGATTATTTTTAAGACGACTGTAGGTTTCCGTGTTATTGAAGGGAACTCGTAAATATGAGCACAATTAGAGAGAGAGAGAGAGGGAGAGGGGGAGAGAGAGAGAGAGAGAGGCGGACTCTGACTGTATATGACCGCCGCTCTCTCTCCGACTCCGCCAGTACGTTCGGGCTCTTTCGCTCCGTCCGCGACCGTCGCTGCGCTCGTTTGCGCTCAGGCGCGTCCACCTTCACTCTCCGAAGGATTTTCACGGAGGATAAATCAAGTAAATCGACGTTAAGAAGAAAAAAACGAAAAACAAAAGAGAAAGAAAGAAATCTGGATACACACCGACCTGGGAAAGATGACCCTAACCCCACCGACCTGCTGACTGTGAGTACGACGCGCTTTTATCCCGCGAAACCCACCTGCTCCACGTCTATCTATCTATCTATCTATCTATCTATCTATCTATCTATCTATCTATCTATCTATCTATCTATCTATCTATC
>JAOWBL010000022.1:10717579-10742382 GCA_028564865.1 Zenarchopterus dispar
CACACACACACACACACACACACACACACACACACACACACACACACACACACACACACACACACACACATGCACATACACACATATGCTCACAAACTGCCCTATTACCATTGCTGAGGGAATGAAAACACAATTGTCTTGTGGACTTTTAATGAACCACACCAGTGGTTTCAGCTCCTGTATTTTCTCTCCATCACTTGCTAATTGGCTGCTTTTCAGACTGTGACACAGAGACCTGACTTGGTACACTTTAACTTTTTAATAGCTATCTGAAATACAGAAGGGAAAAGAAATCATTTCTCACCTCAACATACTATTGTATATATTATTGAATGGGGAATACCTTGAGACTCCTGAGACGTATTGAGCATGTGCGACTGTTGAACATGAGAAGAAAGCGGGCCGGCAAACATTTCTAACTGCAGAAGCTGAAGGAAAGAAGAACATACCACGACAGGTTGGATATTTCCAAAAGTCTCTCATCTGAACATTCAGCAGGATTTTCTTCGTGGATAGGAAATTAAAAATGTTTTTGGATATGGATGGCTTTAATAAGCCATGAAATCCACCTAATAAAAACCACCCTGTCTTTAGCTTTTGGGAAAATTACAATATAAATCAAAACTGTCTGCCTGTGAGTGGAGCTGTGCGATCGGCGGAATTTTTTCAGTTACTGTTTTGGCATTCATGAAATGAATATTATTGAGAAGCCTCTTGACCTGTCCAGAGTGTACCCCTGCCTTTTGCCAGAGAAGAGCTGGGATGTGCTCCAGCAGATCCCTGTGGCCCTAAATAGGAATAAACGTGTATTGATAATGCAGGGGTAGATGGAGATGGCTCTATTACTTTAAAAATTCAAATCTCCCGTACCAGCGTTCCTTCTTTGTCAGGGTGTCTCATGCCCAGGTAACAGAAAATCACCTTTAATTAGTACTTCTTATGTCACAAAGCTTGAGCTACCGCCTACGCTCATGTAGAACTGCATAGGTTCACCGTTTAAATGCAGAAGGAAGATGAACGTGCAAAAATGATCTGTTCAGTAGCTGATAATGATCACCCACCCACATAATTCTTCTTCTGTATTCAACACGGATGTGCCAACATGGAAACCAAATATGGCTATCCTCAGGTTAAAACGAAGCTGCAAAGATGTTTTTATTCATAGATTAGCTGTGATGACACATCAGACATCAGTTATCAAGTAAATTGGTCATTGACTAAAGACATAGGAAGATAATTTGCCTAATTATTTAGTTTGTATATTTGCACGCACGGGATCGTGTGTATGAAGAAAGCGCCTCAGGGAAATGCTTCATAAGAGGAATGTGGAAAAAGACGCCAGAGAATAGACATTTATTTATTCGCAGTTTTCTTTAATGAAATGCAGATAGCTAGCATAAAACACAAAACTCCTTTTTCCTTGGTGTAGTAATATAATTTTTGAAAATAGTAATATAGTATAAACTGGCTCTAAGGGACTGATCGTTTACAGTGGGCCTCAATGTTACTATTATTTCTTACTGAATTGCAAAGAAAAAAATACAATGATAATAAAAATAGCAGAGAGATTTGTGGACATTGAAAAAACATGTCTCTTTAATTCATTACTTAGTGTCAATAAGAATAATATTATTCAGTAGCGCTCATGTCCCACTGGTTTTCATTTAAGCCATTGAAGCAGATGCTGACTTTTGGCCAGAACAATCCAGAATTGGCAAGGTGAACTGTGCCAAAATGCATGTGGGAGAGGAGGTAATGTGGATGGTATTACAAGCATAAGCTGTGGTGTTAGAGTCACACAGAGCCAAACAATGGAGTCCACAAAGCTGAGAATTATGCACCTTTTTAATGATATACTTTATGCTGTTCTCAGTTTTTCTGTCCTTCATCCTTTCAGTCATGGCTACTTGCACAGCATGAACCTCCCCCTTAAATTCCTTCTCTTCTTAAGGCATGCACTTATACAAACAAGGATACAAACAATCAATACTTAAGGAAAGGTCAAAACCAGCAACTCTTTTGAATTGGCTGGATATCAGTTAGCACTTCTGTTTGTCAGCCCAGAGTTCAAACACACTGAGCTCTGGGAGAGGTTAGCAGGGTAAGGTGGAATTATGTCTAAAAAAAAAGCTAATTTTTGATTGTAAAATGGAGAATAATGGCTGTGTACACGAGGAACAACATTCAGAGATATAATTTTAGATAGAACAGCAGCAGTCTGAGCACTAACAAGATTCAATCTGAAAATGAGCATTAAATGTACGATTGAACTGGATTTTTGGACTTTAAAAAAAACTTTATAAATTTATAAATTAAAGTAGATCGTCGAAAAGCAGTTTTGGTATCCACGCAGAGAAATAATGTCTGATTCTTCAATATTTTAATTTTTTTCTTGTGTCGCTTTCACTGAAATGGTGAAGTAAAGCTGTTGCTATATATTCATACAGACACAAATGCAACATAGCATGAGCAGCTGTTGCAATACTAAAAAGTAATAATAATAAATAAAATACCCCAGTGTATGACAAGTTGTCATTCCTGTTGACATGTGGCTGTTAGGTCAGCCGCCTGCGACGAGGAGAATATGTGAAACTATGAACATCTAATATTAAGGTTGTTCCCACAGGCATGAGGGGGATGGTGCACTTTATTATTCTGCTACAAAATAACTTCCTATATGAATAAATGTTTCTAAATGAAAACATGTTCTTACGTTTTTTTTCAGGCATGTGGCAGTTTGGTTATTGAGCAGTGTTTCTGTTTATAACAGGAACATTTTGATTTCGTGTGTTTAATGAGGTGCCATTCATCATTTTTGCATCAGTTAGGGGTCTTTGTTGGAAGATATCAGCAGCTCAACTCTCCCAGGAGGGCTGTTACTCTTTCCTTTATTCCACCTGCTTAAAAGCTCAGCCCGCTGACACTGAGGTCACACCAGTCATAACTTATAGCCTGAATGATTATAAAGTGTGAAAAGAATAGGTCTCTTAAACTTTGTTGGAAGTTTGTGCGGCTTATCTGGTGAGCAGACGGAGCCGTGGAAGAGGAAACCCCATTATGTCCGATCCTCTTATGTGGATGAGTGGAGAAGCGCGAGGAGGTCTTTGCTGGCTGCTGGTCTGCCTTTCACTCATCCCTCTGAAAAGGAAAACTTGTCGCTGTTGATTCTGCAGAAAACTATCAAATTTAGGGTTAAAAGGCATTTTTCAGGGCTCATTGCTGCTGGCTTCAACAACATCATTTGGGATCCGAAGAGCAATCAGTTCCAAGCCTGAATTACAAACTCACACAGATGTTGTGGGCCTATTTAATCTTTATGTTGTCAGGATGTTCCTTGAGGCATGCAAAACAGAGTAAAAAGAACATACCTATGATCAAGATGTCGTAAAAATCATTTAGGTACACAATTACAAAAAGCAAAGCCAAATGAAAGCTTACAAGAGCAGGACATACAGTTAAAACATCATAAAATAATTTAAGATTGGTTTCAACACAGCAGTTAGACTCTTCAGTTACACAGTTTGCAAATAATTCTGAGTTACTAAACAACATTTGTCTGTTCTTGAATTCTTGTGTGAGCTCAAAATGTCTGCAGAGATCAATAAATATGATTTTTTTTTTGTCCTTACCCCACAGCTTCCCAAATCATGATGAATGAGTCAAGTAAATCTGCTGCTTCGAAAGGAGGCATTGTTGTTGTTCCTCGTCAGTGCTTTGTTCTCTGTTTTATCATGATCTTAGCACTTTTCCTGGCCTGATCTGAAATTGCGCAGCATCCGGGAAATTATACCTCAATTAAGAATAATACTCATACTTGTTAGGGAGCACTCCCTCTCAGAACATGAAAGAAAATGGCAGCTAACAGTGAGAAGGGAGGAAATGCTTTGAAGTATTTACTGAGTTTCTAAGCAGTGTACTAGACTTTAATTAATGGCTAATAATACTCTAAAAATCATGAGCAAAATGTTCAGTCAGACATTGCATAAACTCAATATATAAACTCAATATATAGCTTTTGTAATTTTAATAAAATGTATTTTTATATTTACATAGTGTTCTATATCACGTTTATATCCAGCATTTGTGTTAAGTGCTGTCACTATGGTGAAATAGTTCTCAAGTTAAAGAAAAATTACTATTGGGAAAGTACTATACCTGCTTAAAGAGTTACTGATCTGTTTTAATTGAATTCCATTAATTACTTTAATCATCTGGATGGTGAATGGCAGTTATCCTCTTGTGCAATTATGCTATACAGAGTTGGAAAAAAGCAGATAAATGTAGTATGTGCATTAAGAAATTACGTTAATACGAGTAATATCACAGCTCCGGGGCAAAAGATTAATTTGGTTGTCACATTTAATTAACAACACTTTCATATGCTTGCGTAGTTTTCGCATATGGCCATTTCCACGTTTTTCAGTAAACAAATCAAACAGAGCACAACAAGGCTGTCGTCTTTCTTGTACCTGAGGGGAAATTCAAAGGGTCAAATAAATGTGGCAGATGGTTTTAATTTTGTAAGCATTCAGCCTCAGCTCAACATGGTCAAAATTCAGGAGTCGTCTGGATTTGGGCACCACACTGTCCTTACTTTTTAAACTCATCAACAATGCTCTGTACTTGAGTGAGCGGGTGATTTGCTTAAGTCCAGCGTGTAACCGAAGCCGGCTAAATGATAATAGCGTAACCAAAGAACACTAGTTCTGCACATTTTTTGTTGTTTAACAAAGTACTTGACATACTTTTGAGCTCCTGTTTGCTTCAAAGTTAGCAATAGGTCATCACCAAACTTACGCTGTATGAGGTCCTGAGGATGGCTCACTCCATCCGTTTCAGTTTCTAGCCACCTTAAGCAACTCTTCAGCTGCATTCCACCTCAAATCGGTCGTACAAAAAATGTCATGGAATTGCCAAAGTTCATTAGAATTCAACCTCTCTGGAAGGTGAATCTGCCCATCAAACTTCATGAGTGTCTGTACAGCAGTATTGTCACATTGTTTCCATTACATCCGTGTTTCTGCAGAAAGGTTTAGCAACAACACACTTACAATTCTGTGTACTGCGCAGCATGTTTCAGACTTAAGAGAAAGAGAAGGTACACCGCTCACAAGGCTGTTCTGCTGTCCCTGGAGCTCGATGGCACGAGGCTCTGCTTAGACTGCAGGTCCATGTGAGGGCTGTAATGTAGGCTTGTCTCTAAAGAGCAGCGACAAATGAGACGGAGACAAGGCCACATAGTAGCAAGAGCTGCAGGAGAGGGAAGAAGCACACAGTGGTCATCCTGCCGGGGTGTTTATGTGCTTTCTTAGTTTCCTCTGGTGGTATCGAGTCATGCAAATGCAGTAGCTTTACTTCTAGTTGTCATGGCGTCAATTCTTTAAGAGTTTTAAAAATTATATATATATATATATATATATATATATATATATGTGTGTGTGTGTGTGTGTGTGTGTGTGTGTGTGTGTGTAGATATATAAATATATGTGTGTGTGTGTATGTATATAAAGCATTTTTATGTCTATTAGCAAAGTTTGCATGCAGTGATAAAGAAATAATTCCAGTTTATTTCCAGTTTATGATTAAATAATTTAGTCTTAATTGGCATGAATATATTTATGATATAAATGTTTTATAATTGTAACATGTATTTAGTAAGTCCACAAGTCCTCCACTGTTTCTACATGTTCAGTTTGTAAAATCTTTGAAATCACATAAATGATTACTAAAACTGCTTAAAAAAACAGCAAAGTAAAAAGTGAATGTTTCATCCTGAAATGTAGTAAATTCAAGGATTAGACAAAATAATATTCTATACACAATTTATAGCACTGGAAGTTGTGGTGAACTTCGATTCCTCGAAATCAATGATTACCTATTTTCTGTAACAAATGGTGAAAAAAAGAGAAAAGATATACCTTTGAATGTTCGTATTTCTCAAAGGTGCTGGGGTCCAGTGTACTCCTTTTCACAAAATATATAATAAACTGCCACAGGGATTGATTTCTTGTCCTTGAGTTGTGTTATTGCAGCAGGGCTCCAGGTTTTATCAGAACTTTTTCAAAGAACAGGCGGTAATATATAACCATTACGCCAGTCAACACAGTGTGGTCCTTTACAGGGAGACTGAATTATTAGGTCAGCTTGGGCCTCGGGTAGTTAAGCTAAAATACCAAATGATTTTTGCATTTGAAAATGAACTTCAGAGTTTCATTAGCTTCAATTTCATTCTGTGCAGTTGTGTGAGTGTTGTTTATTTCTTGTGCTCGCTTCGTTGCCGCTCGTGCAGTGGTATGTGAGTTCTGTTTGAGTGCCTTTTTTCTTGAGCTTGAAAAGTATCCTGCGCCTCGGCAGCAAGAGCATACATAAAAAATCAGTTGACAGGATTACTGTGTTCAGATGCAAATCCTGTGGGATTTCAAGTGCTTCCTGAAACGCTTGCATGAGACTGTTACATTGATCTGAAGGAAAGCCTCAATCACCATTGACGTTTTGCAAATTAGGGAAACTCTGTGTGTCTTTAAATAGCGTTGCTTAAACTAACTTCGACTGCTGGCCAGAAGCTATTTTTGAAAGAATTGAGTGTTTTTTAACTGCCTTATCTGTACTGAAGCTCTCATATGTCGCCCTGAATGAGGCCTGGAGGATCAATAACGGGTTATCAATGGACTATGCAAAGCAAAGCGCTGCCATGCACTAACCTTCTCATATATCTAGAGCCAATCAGAGGGAAGGAAAATTATACATTGCATCATCCAGTCAGACATAATTTCTGCCAGAGAGCATAGCTGCAAAAATATTATTACGTTGAAGGATGGTTTCTTTTGTTAAAAAAAAAGAGTCCTTCTGCTGTGTACAAACAGCACTAGTAGATAGTTTGTTTTTTTTTAATTTTGACTGTGTGTTTCTCTGTTGAAGCATCTATGTGTGATTTTACATCAATTGCATTTCTAAGGATCAAAAAGTCTTCATTCATTTGCATTTAGGGGGATTTCCTTCCCACTGGCTCTGATATGTTGGAGTTTGAGGCGTAAATTTAGTTGAGGCTCTGCTTCATGGTAATGGTTGGGATTTGAGACTCAAAATTAAACTACCAGTCATTTAAAGAAATATCTAGAGGAGGCAGACCAGTGTGGAAGGGTGAAACTATTGTTTTCCTTTTCCAAGAAACAGTCAGCAAAGATTTCTTTCAGTGATAATGAAGATTCTTACCCAGCTGTAACAAAATATCTATAATTGTAACCTAACCTTTGTCAGTTTAACCCAAACGTCAATATTTATAGTTAGGTATAGAATAGTTAGTGTAAAATGTAAAATTACTATGTAAAATTAGATGTTGCTTTTTTTTAAATATTTGATTGTGTCTTCTTTGTGTTGTTCTGGGGAACAATGATAAATGATGTATTTTGTTGTTTAATTTGGAGATTTTATTGGATAAGTCTTCACATGATCAATAAATTCATGGGTGTATGTGTGTTACCTTGGATTAATTATACTTTGGGGACTCTGGAGACTGATGTGTGGTTCTACACAAGGTTAAACAACAGATTTATTTTCACTTAGAGCTTCTGCAATGATAAGGTGCAGATTGAAGAACGGGGATCCTGTCAACATGTGACAGACAACAAACAAAATTTGCTGTAATGCTAAATCTGAGGTTAGAGATGCACGTGTTATGGCTGAGTCTGGAACGCATCGCAGAGGAATTCAAAATCAATGAAATGAAATTTTGTCCTAAATGACAAAACCATGTCCGCCTGTTTGTGTGTGTGTGTGTGTTTCAGGGTAGCTCTAATCCTTTGCTTTCAGTGCTCGAGCAGTTTTCCAAACACATCACACCTCTGTCATTTGGAGAATCCATCCATCCTGTGGTTGTGATTTAAAACGTGTTCTAGCCACCCCAAAATGAATATATAAATAAGCAAATGCAAGGCACTTAAAAGCACTCTCTGCTTGTTATAGATATGCACAGCCAAGTTTACCACAGAGGCTTTGATACTTTTTTTCTGTTCCTGCTCTCACTATAATGTTAGCGTTTATTTTTTGACCACATGCTGTTCAGATAATCCTTACTTCCTTCATTTCTGTATTTGTGCATTTATTCTCGCTAAGACTGACATGGAGAAATTTCCCCCCGTCTTTGTTTATATACTGAATTAATGTCTGAATAAGAAAACACATAATGTGCACATACATTTTCTTATGGAATTCATACTTAAACTCTAAAACTGGTTTAAAAGAGAACATTTGCTTTTACTTTGAATTTGGGAAAGTCAATGAGTCAAAATTTTTTGAATTAGAAATCTGTTTTTTTTACGTTCTCTATGTTCTTTATGTATGTATGTTCTTTATGTTCATGTGAGATTAAAAAAAAAAAAAGAAAAAGCATGTTGCTTTCCTTGTTGAAAATAAAGATAACCCTTCAGTACTGATGTGTGACAGTTCCATTTTACTTGACTGGGCTCCTTCCTGTTTCGGCTGGTTAACTTGTCTGAGGGTAATTGTCTGATCTGGCGTCTGTTCCACATCTCTAGATTCTGGCTCTGAACTCCATGTCAGCGTGTAACCCTTCCCAGACTTTGTCTCGCTGCGAGTGGATGTTTTGTGAAATGCTCACATCACAAAAACGCATTCTACATAAGTCTTCTCGCTCCATTAGTCAAGTGGCTTGCTTTTATGAATCACAGTCTGAGTTTGAATAGGAGTCTGTTCAGACAGAATAGCTCTGGCTAGAAGCTGTGTCCAGTTCCTCCAAAGTTGGCAGATTATTCAGTGCTGCACTGGAAAATGCTTCCTGTGTTTACTCAGCGGGCAGTTGTTCATTGTTCTGGATGTACAGTCCTGCCAGTGTGTCGTTGACATGGCTACAAGGTCAGATGTCCTCAGTGATCTTCTCTAACCAGCAGCATAGATCAAAAAAAGGCATCCAGATTATAAGTAGGGGTAGAAGGAGTCTGACATATGCTAAATGATCTGTACTAAAAGGTTTATTTCCATTGTTGCTGCTTTACTTTATAACTTCATGCTCCTGCATAGTGTAACTGATTTCAATTCACGTTTGAAGTTCTAATAAATGTGCTTATCAGTTTGACATTTTTTGGCATATTTGTTTGTGTATTGTTTTAAAAAAAACACACATTTATGTATTATGTGCATTGTCTCAGATGATCCTTTTTAGCTTCAGTGACTTAAAGAATTCTACTATGAGATATTAAGCCTGTTGCAATGGTGGTCAAGTGATTGATCCAAAATTATGAAAGAGGCAGACATTCATTCTTTTTTGGAGGCTTGCCCAATTGCCCTTTAGGCATTTCAGAAGTCTGTTTCAAGATGATGCAGATATGTGACAGAGGAGGAGCCTAGACATCAAACAAAGTATGGACCTTGTTTTTCAGGAGTACAATTTTGCATATCCAAAGGGAAAGAAAATACGGCAGAAAGTAAATATTTAGTCTAAGTATTAGATTTTGAATATTAATAAAGCAGCAAACACCTGTTTCATCTGTAACAATAGCCTGGTGAGCAAAGAACAACATCACACCCTTTGTGCAGTATAGACACTGAAATCTGAGCTTCCCCTGTTTTGATAGCTGCTTCATTTGTGCGTTAAATTTGATTAAAATGTCTTCCTTTGAAACAGTTACTCTGTCATGTAAATCAAGAGATAGCCCAAACAACACATTTAGATTATTTTTACATACATTTCATGAATGATTAAAAAAAAAAAACCCAGAAAGTCAATAAAAAAAATAAGCTGAAAAATTGATACGTAAACAGCAGTTGTTTACCTGAGACACACTGCCAAAGGCTATTTGGCACTGACAGTCTCTAAAGTTTACTGATGTCCTCTTTGGCCTTTTAGAGCTGGAAAACAAATTACACATTTTAAAGACTGAACTCATTTATTCACCAAGTTTGAAGGTAACTCCTCTACAAACAGTTCCATCCCTAGTTAATGCTTTCTGACTTACAAGTTGTCATGTATAGATGACAGTAACCTGAGCTGAAGCCAAGGGCATCTTTTGATAGACAGGAAGATGAACAGACCTTAACATTTAAGCTCATAATCAAACAGCAAAGCAATGTCAATGCTCTCGAGGGAGAAAATGGAGGAGGGGATGTCTGGAGGAAAACTGCTCTGTGTATCATGATTATAATGATGATCCAACATGGAATATAAATTACAGCTTCATTAAGTTAAATATAAGTGTATGGGTTGGAAGTCTTGTGTTTTCTTTCTCTAACACCTTGGAACCTTCAGCCCTGGACCTTATTGGTCATTGCCCAGCGAGATACAGATGTAGCTCTCGATCCTACATTTAGAAAACTGATTATTAAGTGGGTACCTGGTGTGTTGAACAGGGTTGTTGACAGAAAGTAGCATGTGCCAAGAATGTGTTTAATGTTTGTCATGGGTTCAACTAAGCCAATAGGATTACATGTCTAGAATGTGCTGATATATTTGCACAAGTTAATTCAAAATCATTGAACAGATATTGAGATATTTTAGTCTTGCCCAAAGTGTTGGATTGTCTGATCTGATCTTAAAGTTGACTGCTATGGAAGCAGGTAATTAATAATTCTGAAAATAGAGGCTGAAAATGAACCAGAAATGAATAGAACATTAAACTGTTAATATAGTACCTATTCAATCGACTTTTCTCTTGCTTCACACTTGCCTCATTCACATCATTAAAAACTCAGCAGTCAGAATTTTCTGTCCTTAACTTTTAGCATCAACTATACTCCTTCATAAGATTTAAATATAATCTTTTATTGTCATCCCAGTCACCCTCAAAGTATATAACCTAGGTCTGACTCACACTGGAACTTTTATTTTCTCGTGACTCACACACAACCTGAGGCACTTCTGACTGTCCCCCGTTAGACAGAAATGGAAAGGTGAATGGGCTTTTGCCGTTGGGACTCAGAGACCTCTGGGGGAGTGGTGGAAGACTTTACCGACTTGAGCAGACCTTCCCAGGCCATGCAGTTTCAACAGCAAAATTCGTTATGTCGCAGAAGGTTACTGTGAGGGTGAAATCAAATATACCAGTTGCTCTGAAGGAGGTGAGAGTTCTTCATTAAAAAATGGGATGGAAAGTCCTTCTGCATGGACAATCAGACTGAGAGTAAGAAAGCCCCCCCAGCTGATAGCAAAATCCTCTATCTTGTATACTGTTATTTTTTAGGTAAATAAAATAAAATCACTGCATTTTAAATAACTCTGCTTTATTTTCCTTCATTCACAACTTTTTCTTTTGAATGCTTTATTTGCGCTTTCATTTATTCCTTTACTGTTTTGTTTTAACAACATTTCTTGTATTTTGCATTTTTATTGCGTTTCTTATGAATGCTAATCTTTTAGAGCTGGTCGATGGCATGCATGCCTTACTGCGTATGACAGTTTAAGAAGCTAATTCTGCCTGTGTGCCACAACACAGAAATATTTATTCTGCATATATTAGCCAACAACAAATTACCAAATTTTACAATTATCTCTTAAAGTTCCCCCTGAAAGGGACTGAAGTTACCAGGCTACACAGTATAAAGTATGACGACAAAACGGCAGCGATTTCATTTGATTTTAAATAATAGTTGTGTTGACTCATGTGCAGATCCCTGATAGCATTCATAATTTCTTTGAAACGCAGATCCATAAGGGCTGACAGTTACTATGGTGCATGTTGCGGATGTAATAACATCAGTTCTTGTGGAGACTCAAGGCAGCACTGCACGCAATAGCAAACAAGCACAGAGCTGCTTATTAATACACTGCTCTCATTCCTAACCAGTATGTACTGCATGTCTCAAGTGAACGGCATCAAATAGGGGCTCAGGCACATTAACAGAAGGAATAGGATATCTGTGATATTTTCCACTGCTGTGATCAGTCTGTAACTATATGGCCCTACTAAAGAATTCTTTGTGAGGAGCAGATAGAAAAAAATAAAATTGAAGAGCCTCGCCCATACTGCTTGCGCCATTAGCAGAGAAATGGACCCAGTGATGATGCTCTGTCGAGTCTGAACGGAGAGCAGCAGAGGGAGAGAGGGAAGATAGCACAGTTGGAGTTATTTGGGATGCAGGTCAGAGTGTTGCAGGTGCACGACTGACAATGAATGTGTCAAACCCAGCATGCACCAGGTGTAGGTGGGAGAAACATACACCTATGCTCACTCACTGATAAATAATATGTCACAGCCGCGTTGGGGCTGGACAGAGACGTGAGGCAGAGCAGGGATGTTGCACACAACAGTTCCCAAGTACAGACAATTGTTTTCAGATGCCTCTCTTAAAATAATGCACTTGCTTTCCCCTTGCCACAGATACGATAGGATGTAGATTTGTGTGTTGTGTTGATTGAAATTTAATATATTTCTGAAGGAAAAAAAAACCTTATAATAAAGCAGGCAATAAAGAACAGTCAAGAAAACAAGCTGTGCATCCAATGCACATTTCAGCGAGGAGAAATCAATACAGCCAGCTGTAACGTGAGATCGTGTGGATATAAAGGAATATATTTGATAACACTTAGTCATAAACCTTCAGGCTATATTTTATTCTTACCAAGACTTGAGTTTCTGTTACACCTTAGAGAGCACGCTGTGCAACTACGGTGTTCTGTTGAGCTGTGTTGTTCTTGTTGGCATTTAGCTTTGTGTTAAGCTTTTTTCATTAGAAATCGTATGAAATGACTTGAAGAAGTACCATATCTCTATAAAATAACTCCCATGAGGGACATCACAAAGCTTGACTATTATCCCTGCTTTAAAAGCCAAGATCCCTACGTTTGCAGGCTCATATAAGACGTGTGTCTGTAACAGCCACATGACATCGTTACACATACATGTTGAGCCTCTGCTTAGTGCACAACCTCCTGTGATGATACTTTGAGAGCTATTTGGTGTTGTGAAACTATTTGAAATACCAACAGAGTTGCAATAGCAGCCTGTTTACCAGCTAGAAAGATGCAAGTCCGTCAGGCACCCTTTGTGAGCTATCCACACTTTCCTCCCACGTCTCAGCTTTACTCTACTGTGTGGCTCTCCTGGTCAAATATCTGATTTGTGAGTCATACCTAGCCTCTACACCCATGGAGAAACATGCTGGTTGTCTTAAAATATACCCTGGCAGGGCAGCCATGCAGGCTCGCAGGGCCGGCACAGAGTTCTGGAGCTGCCCAGGGGACTGGCATGGAGAGAGCGGGAGAGACGAAGGGTGAGGGAATCGACTGGGAAAAGGAGAAGTGGGTGGAAAGAAGGAGACTGGTGAAGGTCGTGTTAGATAAAGGATTATAAAAGCCTAACTTTCTGTCATGTAACACCGAGGCTAGTTCAGCAGTGTGGGCAACTCTAAAAGGCTAGTGATCGTGGTACCATAAAGGTGCTGAAAGAATAAACAGCCAGAGACTTTAAACACGGTTCAGTAGAGGTCTATGTAGAGGGAAAAAAGACACTGGTGGATAGAGACAGAGGAAAGCAGGAGCTTGGAGGTAGGGGAGTTTAAAAAAGAAGTAGCCTTTTTCCTTTTAATCATGTCTTCTCACACCTTTTTCGGCCTGACTTTGTTTGCAGATTACCTTATGGAAACCATAAAAATTCAGTCCATTTAATGTTTTGGTTATCTCTGTTTTCACCGGATGAAGTTCAGCATACACATGGTGGACGTTAAGAATGGATGAATGAGCGTAGAAAACACACGACTTAATGATGAAGCAACAGCCGAAAAGATATTGTTGCCTTTTTTAATGACCAATTATGGTTGATGTTCCATACAAATTATTATTTGCAAAAATATATTTTTCTGCTAATGTGTTCATTGCCATACTGTTTGCTATTGAGCTCTGGTAAATGGTGAATAAAATTAGCTAATTATTCACAAAAGGAATTATTTTATTATGGTAAACCCATATGGAAATTACAGTACACAGTAATACACATTAAAACCACTAAGTGTTTTTTTTAAATTTATTTATTTCATTTTTATTTTAGAAAACCATATACAGATACCTTACATCATTAATGATGATGAATAATATTCAAAAGAATAGTTTAGCTGAAGTGCTCAAAACGATAAAAGCAGACATCTTTGACTAGCAGTTTAAAGTCAGCCAGTTACAGAAAATCAAGGAAAGAAGTTATTTTTTATCATATGAACAGATTATATAAGTCAGCACCATCATTATTTAACCATAAACATTATTTTCCATTAATCTCAATGCTGCAATAATCAAAGTTTATTATTAAGAATGGCTCGATGGTCTGCAACTAGAGATAAGCACATATTCAGAGAGAAATAACACCTGAGCCTGCAGATCCCCTTAGCTCTGCTGAGCTTTTTCTCTTTTTCTGTTGTCATGAAAGCCCACTATGCACTGCATGCAGGGGTGGTTTGGCAACCAGGCGTATAGAGCATTATCCCAGTTGGTAAACACAATTTGGTGCATGTATGTGTGTGTGTGTGTATATATATATATATATATATATATATATATATATATATATATATACTTTTTAAAGCAGAGAAATACAGTATTTCACACCATCATTCTGGGTTTATTATGTGAAAATGGACCCAACATAAGGGTGAAGTGTGTGTAAAAGAGAAAAATGAAATGCTAAATGTGCAAAGGTCTACGTTTCTTGTGGGGTCTGCTGTGGTAGCCTTCACATCATCAGCAGTGCCAACATTTGTGCAGTAACAGGCAGCAGATGGTGAAGAGCAGGGGGAGGGAGATGGAGAAGAGCAGGCGAACACTGATGATGGTCAGAGTGACAGACTGAAGGCGGAGCAGGAGAGGGGAGTTGAATCTGTTAGGAGCAACTTCATGATGGTAGGGAGTGAAGAGGGCGGTGGCCATAATGATAATGATGATCAATCAAATACCACAAAAGTGTTCAGGCTACTCAGTAAACTATTGCTATGGACACTATTTGGTAATGTTTTTGCAAATCAGCTTTGCACATGTTCACTTTCATCCAACAATCTGTACTTAGACTCTGGTCTAACTATCATAACATCAACTAGCTGATATTTTTGTCAGCACTTCATTGGAGAACCTCTTGTTGCTATGAGCAACTTGGGTCAACTTCATTCAGTAAAGATGCATTCTTTATAGGCTTGTATAATATGCTAACTCCCAAATCCCCAAACATACACAACTCTGATCCAGCTGCCCCACATCACAAATAAATACCTAATTACTACCCTTTAGTGTATCACTATACATAAGTCTCACCATCACTGACTACATGGTATCAATATAGTTATGTCCATTATCATATAATAATGAGAACATAACTACTTTTTTATAATTATGTGTGCTTATGATACATGTTTTGAATTAAAAAAAAAAAAAAATCTGCCAGGCGAATTTCAGTCGCCAATATTGGCCAGAGCTAATCAAATAAAAATCAATTGATTCCAATCCCCAGCCAATCAACTGGTGGATCTTTACTTTGAAGCTTTGTTGTGTCCAGTCCTGCCTTGCGTTTATGTTCACCTCTAAAAAACAGACATGGTTAGTAACCAGCTGGTGAATGTGCTAAAGTGATTGTCAAGTCAAATATCTCTACCAGGAGCTAAAAGCACAGAGTCAATATTGCGCTCACATCTGTAATAAGGTTTGTGATACAACAAAAATCAGAGGGCATCTTTATTAGTGTCTGCTTGATGTCTAAATGACCAACACCAAAGTTTGTGCAGTGTTGCGTTGACAGAAAATATGGAAGAAGGACCAAGAACAGGCCAAAGATCACTGTTTTAAGTTAAACAAAAAAAGACATCTTGTACAACTCAGCCATGAGTAGTTCTGTGTTTTACCATTTAATGTAAAAAAAAACATACCAATGGTAAACTAATGTAATAGTTCTGATGCTAATTCATCATATGTTTATGGAAAGCCGGGAGTACAGTTCAATTAAACTTCTTCCAGCACTGACTGCTTTGCTCATACTTCTTCAGTATTTATTGACATCCGTTGGCATTTGCTGTGATAAGTGACCCGTAAAGATAACATTTCTGTGCGTTCCTTGGGAGGTTTTGGTTTCCGACTCTTTTCCTTCATCAAGTCTGCTTTTTGGCCATGCTGTGCTCCTTTTCAAAAACTTTAGACTACATTTCCAAAATACACAGTTCACCTAAGGAGCATTGCCCTAGTTTTAGAGAGGGAAACTTTAAGCAGCAGTGTTATCTGTTTGTTTGCTGATGCAATCTGCTTGATTTCACTGCAAAACACATCAGATACCATATTAAAATTGTGAATGATATATAGAGACACAATATTGAAATGAAAACTAGCAAAGGTGAACCTTTTACAAAGTCCCTTGTATTTAGGGGTTTGCAATTACAAATTGGTAGAAAAACTGAGAGAAAAGAGAAAATAGTAATGACAGCAAAAAGAGAAAAGTTGGCTGACAGTCCAGTAAATGACTGAGGGCAGATTGTCTCGGCTTGGGGGAAACTGGCAGCCTGAGGACCTCTGTGGGCAGGAAATGTCTGCTGATCATCTGTGTGGGCGTGTCTGTGCGCAGGCAGATGACAGGGAAGGAGAGAAATGCAGGAAGGTGAGACTCACTCGTCTCCCTCTAAAGGGGCTTAAAAACACAGAGGGGAGGAGAATAAGGGTGCGAGGCTGAAAGAGTGAGCTCCAATGAAGCACAGCCTTCACAAAAGGAGAATCTGAGTGAGAATGAGAGACGCAGATGGGTAGGAAGAAGAGGGGGTAGAGAGTGACTGAAAGAGGGAGGGAAAGCTGTCAGTTTAGCCCGTCCTTCCTCCTTGCCTCCTCGACTGTGTTGGCAGTGCCACGCTCCGGTAAAGACAGATTACCAAATCCCAGCCTGAGGTTGCGTGTATGGACACAGTCGTTACCTCTGCCCTGTTAACAAATGGCACCGCTCTCTGGATTCAAAGAACGTCAGATCCCTACATGCAAGAGCGCTGCTCAGCCTTGATTTAGCAGGAAAGATGTAAAATAAAATTGATTGTTGATATTTTACAAGCCCAGGCAGTGGAACAACTAATACATTTTCTGAGACACTTTTTAGGAGAAAATATTTTGTTATGAGTGTGCCTTTTCAAATTGCTTTCTAAATGCCTCTTTGGTCAGTTTGGAGGGTCATGCCGTACTCACAGTTCCTGTGTGTATGTATGTGTTATTGTGCTGGTGTTGACTGTGTAATCTGTGCATTGGCATTCAGCCACAGACAGCATGGGGTTATAGTTGAATATGTCTGAACCCGCCGTCATTTCCGCCATCACCGTGGAGAGTTGTTGCAAACGGCTGAGTGAAGCTGACTGATGTCAAGATATACTTTGAAGCTAATCATGCAGCAAATAGAGGCGCAAAGGATTCCTGTGAGCAGAGATGCCCGGCCTCCCCAGTTTCAGTTAAAACCATTCATGGGAAACGTTTCAGCCCTGCCACTCACAACTCGCTGGCATCCATGCTTCAAACAGTTCCTTCGGGATTAATTGACAGAACAATCTTTTTTGGTGCCTAATTTTTGACACTAATATAGTCCATTTAACTTAGTTTAGTCCATTGTTAATAAAAATGTCATCTTTGATGGACTATCATATTTGTTTTGTTGAAAACATGCCTTTTCATATCTTCAGAGTTTTCCTTTGCTTACATGGTGAGGATAGATGGTTGCCATTAGCCTGACTGAGAGTTGTGCTCTGCTCCCTGTTTTTCTTCAAATAACATTTATTTTAATGTCAGGCATATGAGAGAGCAAAGCTTGCTGCATCTGCAGGAATTGCTCTCAGCTAATCAGAATCATCACCTTCACATTAGCAGAGTGGGACAGTTAAAGCACACATCACCGTCTCTCGCCTTTATTTAGAGTTGCCCATGGTGATTGCGGGCTGCTGAATATGAGGATCCAACCAAAAGGCCGTGACACTCTAATTAACTTCACCTGGCATTAAGTGTGAATGCACGTAACCTTTATACAACCTCGCTTAGTCACCTCTCGCCTTAAAGACCTAGGTTGAAATTTAATGTTGGCAAGCAGATTACCACCACCTCCCTCCATCACCATCTTTTTTCCCCCCCTCTCAATCTTCTTTAGACTTTACCAACAGATTTTTATTCAGAGCTGCCACAGCACTTTGCGCTGGTAAATCAATAAAGCATTGTCCCCTATAACAGACCCTTGTGTTTTCCCTCCATCGATCCTGTCAGCACAGATACATTCAAAAGCAAGCTAGACGATTACCCTCAGCAATCCTAACTTTGATCTACACAGTAGATGGCAGGTGCCAGATGTCAGCTTTGGGTAATTGTGATGCTGAAAGGGAGCAGCATTTATCATCCTCTCTTGGCCTGACTTCAGCAGCTCATGATCAGTTCATGGCTATCCTCATCAGCATTGATTCAGACTGTGTTCAGGCATTCACATCACCTTTTCCACCTCTTACATCACCTTTCCACCTCTCTTATTCAGCAGTATAGGCCATGTTGTGCATCATCACAGTTGGGAAACAGAATCAAGGGAAAGAAGGATAGATGTGAATTATTTCAAGATTATTATTTGCAGAAAATGATTAAGAAATGTTGATGAAAGATCTATTCTCCTCGCCTTGTTATCCCTTCATTATCAGTCTTGCTAAAGACATTCAGACCCGCTGTTGTAACAAAAGCCTATTCAGCTGATGGATTTAGAAATGTGTTGTGTATCTATCTGACCCAAGTAAAAGGGAAAAAAATAGGATTTTCTGCTGATAAAAACAAATGATAAGGTTTGAAATATCTTATTATAATTTGCTCATCGCACAGAATTAATTGCTAACTCCCACAGAGAAAAACACTAATAAGTAAAAATCTAATCAGTTTAGGCATCAGTTCAGCAAATTTAATCCTCAGCATTTTCTCTATCAAGTTTTAGCTCTTGTTTTTTTATATATATCTAGGGGTCAAAATGATAATGAAAAACAGACTGAAAAAATCTGAATTTTTGTACTGTGAGGAGAAGTGGAGAAATTTGAGGAGAAGTGGGACAAAAAAGACATTTCCCTGCAGGCAAAAACCCTTGAGAGAGAAATGTTCAAACAGTGTTGGGTCCCAGATGTGACCTTTTGACTTCACTGTATTACTACAGCAGCTCTGATAGAACGACCTCACCAAATGTCCCAGATAGGTGCTTCACCTTTGGGAAAGAGGTGTCTTTTTAAATTCAAATCATTCCTACTGTTTCTTTTCCATTTCTATGCTATACTCCATCTTTGACCCAGTAACACTCAATTTAAGCAGTGCTGTAGGCATTAAACTTGTGATGCATTCCCACTTGTGCATTTGCTTAATTGAATCACCAATTGTTTTCACTGATTTCTTGATTTATTTTTTCATGCTTTTTTCTTTCTTTTCCTGCAGTGATTTGAAACATAATAAGTTGTCTTGAGCCTGACCTCGTCCTCCACTCCTCAATTTGTCAGCTTTGTGCAATTGACCCCCTTTTGAGTTGTGGGTCAGAGCTATAACTCACACTCTGCGAGTTGAAGCAATCCCATCAGCACACTACTGTGTCCTCATTCTAGTGTTTCCCCAGTGTCCAGCTGCTTTTGATCACTCCAACAGAAATGGATGGCATTCATACAGTGCTTATATTAGACTCTGAGATGGGATGCTGCACTGGGTTCAAGAGAAAATGATGTATGTCCCTGCTCGTACATTCACTAGCCAAATGGAAGGTGGCTATTCTGAACCTTGATGTGCCAACAGGTGAAACTGCTGATTCACAACTTGAAACCCACTCGCTGATTAGATGTTTTGGACTTTGTCAGGCAGCGTAGTGATATCTAAATCAACATATTCTTTCCCTTGGTCAGGAACCCCAGGGTTTACATTTTTCATCATCAGCTAATGCAGAAAAAATTTCCTTCCTCCTTTTAATAGTTTGGGCTTAGAAATAAGAATGAAGGATTTATCAGACTGTCAGCAAGGCAACGTTTCCTCTGGACTCTGGAAAGTTGATGAATGAACTATTCACCCTCAATACCCAGTCTTGTCTTTCCAGTTGCTTTTATGCTATCACACACCTCCTTAAAATCATTTACAGTGGGAATGCTGTTAGTTGGGATTATTTGTTTATAATCATAATCCTGCAGAAATTTGATGTGGGATCTCTCCTTCTGCATGTGAGAGCAAAAAGGTCCATGGCAGTCCATCCAGAAAAAGGCCTTAGAGTATGAGGAACACCTGCAGACTATTAGCAGGTTTCTGAACATTAGGAAAAGTGACTGTTAAGCATTTTTGGAGAGCTTCTCTGATAGAAGTCATTTCAAATCCAGGTGAAACCCATTTATTCATGGCCATACCCACTAAAATGCGCATTAGGTGTGTTGTTCCTAAAAGTAAGTGTGATAACGCTACTTTGCTGGAGCAGGATAAGTGTTCACAGACATTTGAAGACACACGTAAGCATATCAGTCAAGAAAGTGAGAATTAACATTTTTATTGATTGTTGAATGATTGTTATGTGGTTGAAAATTTTAGCTGAGTTACTATATAGATAAGATATGCATAATTCATGTATACAAATGTTTAATATTAAAATAACATGCTTTTTAGGACATATTTTCAGTGGAAATAAAAGCATGAGAGTAATACTGAATTTTGTAGTCTTTTAACAGTATTTGGCAATTCAGCCCCATCATGGGGCTCCTGTAGTAGAGTCTTTACAATGCTGCTAGTTCACACACAAATAATTTTTGAAAAAGTGTTGCAAGGACATTTTCTACAATAAGTCAGCACTGAAATGGGTTAACAGTTCAAACTGACAATGATGCATGTTGCCTGGGTAACAGGCAAATGCAGGTTATGTAAAATATTGAATTTATCCCGAGTTGATCAGCTGACACAAAAACAAAAAATGTATGCAATACATAATTCCCCCTTGTATTGCAAAGTCATGTTGTCAGCACCAGCGGTCAACCTCCTGTGACACTGAATGGCAAACGACAAACACTGTAAATAAATATTTTTCCTCCTGAGGCGCACAGTGAGGCAGCCTCACTCTGTAAACAGTGCATTGTGAAAGGTGGTTAAATTGATAGGTTAAAGGAGCAGTTCCACCTTTTTAAAGCACCCGTTTTTGGGAGAATAGCAAGTAATTTTACAATTCCACTTTCTGTCACATCTTGATCATCCTGCTACCCCTAAAACATGGCTGCTTAGTTTGCATATGTGCAAATTGCCAGAGTTGGTCAAGAAAGGTGAAAGCACAATCTTCTTCTCTGGTTACAGGGTTAAGGTTTTCTTTCTTTTGAAAACAGCCAGGCCACCATGTTCTGCTATTTTCAGTTTAGCATTCACAGACATTTATTGTGTTCGTATTCTCATCTAAACTTCGACAAGAAAGTGTGTTATGCAGGGTTGTTGTTTTTTCCCCCACTGTATAAAACTGGTAGAAAAAAAACCCCCAGTGTTTTCTTCCACTGTGGAGATCTCAGAAGACAGAGGCGAGGGTACGCCGTGTGCAAATATCGCAGTCAGACTGCTAGACTCAGAACACTTTGATAAAATGGGAGCTAGCAAAAGTACTGTACTGCACAACAAATAGGAAGCAATTTTGAACACAGCTTTTCAAAAATGTGATTTGTAAGAACAGTTACCATAGCGACTGCTGCAATATTGCACCAGAATAGGAAGAAGACGAGTAAACTTTCTTTTCTCCTCTCTAAATGCACTTGTTCTCTTCAAGATCCCTCAGATCAGCTATGCGTCAACAGCCCCGGAGTTGAGTGATGACAGGCGCTATGACTTCTTCTCGCGGGTGGTTCCTCCAGACTCGTTCCAGGCTCAGGCCATGGTGGACATTATCCAAGCGCTGGAATGGACTTACGTCTCCACCGTCGCCTCAGAAGGTAGCTATGGAGAGAAGGGAGTGGAGGCCTTCACACAGCTCTCCAAGGAAGCAGGTAAGGGATGGACATAACAGAAAATTAAATTTACAATTCAAAACGTGTTTTTATGATTAAAAATACACTTTCTCTCACTCAGAAGAAGATTAGTTTGCATTTTCAATTCATCGGAAAATCTGTTTTGGGTAGATGAATTATTGATCTGTTTTTGGAGCTTCTGCTGCAGCTCCCTTGTGGGTACTGGACTGTTACTAGAAATTTAGACAGAAACAGCTGGCAGAGGGGATGCCCTGTCATAATAATGACAGCTTTTAGTTCTTTTTTTTTTAACAATTAACCATTTATCATTTGCTAAACATACACGCAGAGGAGAAATTGTTTGAATATTAATATCTAATAAGTTCTCTTTGCCCAAAAGAGAGGCGAGAGAAAAGTCTGACAGCCCCTCTTTGGGGAGTGTTTTGCTTTATATTCTGCCTTTATGCTTCACTCAGCATCATATTTTATCACTTGCAGTGAAAGTGCATAACTCTTAGGATTGTTATGATGGTCAGTCAGCTTAAATTAGCATATTTTCCAACAAATCAGCTATCTTTATCAAATCATGTAGTTGCTTTAGAGTGAAGTCTGTAGAGACTTTCCAGTTTCTGCTCTAATTTTTCTGCAAGAGCAGGACAATAGCACCATAATGCAAAGTGCTCTCTGACTGAGCAAACATGTTTTGCAAGAGGGTCATAATGCACAAAAGATTACAGCAACTGCCTTTTTTACCTTCAAGAGGACTGTTACCTGAGCTGGAAAAATTGCTCTTCATCCATGAGAGCACAGACAGGTGACAGGAGCAAATCTTTTGCTGCTTCTCACCTCCTCGTCTGTGGATCCCAGTTTACTCCCTTTAACTTTACAGGGAGTGAGCACTGCCTCTTCGTCTTACAGACTAATGTATGGAAACCTCTAAAATGAGGAACGCTAATGGTATCCCACAGGCACCGATCAGAAATCCACTGTGCATGAATATTTTATTTGCGTGCATTCATGTCCAGTGTGATCAATCACTGAAACTTTAACAAGCTGTTTGTGGCAAAATAATTTGCATTGATAGAACACACACAAACACACACATGCACACATACACACATCCACAGATAAAGTAGTCTGTGAAGGAGCAAATAAGATAATGTCACGATTGGGGTTTGTCTTGGATATTTCAGTTCATCTTATGCAATGAAATGAACAAAGTTACTTCCAGCTTTTTTCCCCCTCCGACACACTTTTACTTATTTTTTTTCTGTCTTATGCACAGAGCAACAGATTGATATAATTATAAAGCCTAAATAGCTACACAAGAGGTTGGAATTATAGACCGTTGAGTTCTCGTTCTGCTGCTTTTGAGCTTTAGTCACTGTCATATTTTGTATTCATATACAAATAAGAATTATTTCCTCCCAAGACAGCTTACTGTACCCAATGCTTTATCTTTAATAAACACATTAATTGTATAATAGCATAAGTGCACAGTGAGGATTCAGTCAGAGGCAGCAGCTGTAGAGTAAAACTGACAGAAATGGGTTGATTTCAGTGAAACCAAGTCTTTGTTCACTTAAAAAAAAATAACAGAGAAAATTCCATCTTTGGGGTTTAAATCGTGAATGGCAAAACAACAACAATACTGCTAGGTGGATACTGTTTCTGTATTTGTGCAAACTGATCCACAAGGCCCTGAGACATTTCTCTGTTGCTCCTCCGTTCCTGTTACGTGGAAATGTCAGATGCATTAGTAGGATTCTCGCTTCACCACTTCAAGGAGAACCATCTCGCGGACTAATGCAATATGGGTGCCCATTACCCCAAGCTGAGACTAGAGTGATGGTCAGCTTATATTGATTTCTTTTTTCCTTTTTTTGTGTAGTGTTCCACTGTCTCTTTCCTGTTTGGGCACTATTGCATTGTGCACCTCCCATCTTGCTCCAGGTGAAGTTGGCAGAGATAAATCTTGTTTGTACTCTTCTATGTCTGTCTGGACTCAAGCCAGAACGATGGAGTTCAGTTCTTCCTATCAGATAAAAAAAAGACTTGCATTTGAGGAAAACCTCCTACAAAGTACCACTGTGGAATTGATTGGAGGAAGTTGCTAACGCAGTGTGTTTGCAGATTTAGTTTCGGCTGTGCAGAGAGGGGAAAAAAATCTGACAATAAAATATGCCTGACATGTTGGAGCTGAAGGGGGAAAACTTTGATGCAGATGTATCAGTTTTCCATCATAAAGCAGACCATGATTCTTCTGCATGACCCCATGACATTATAGAGTCCCACTCCCACAGTGGAAAAGCAAGCAGGATATGAAAGGGCACACATGCACGACGTGAATATAAGCTGCATGTCAGCTTATTTTGATGTTCTCCCAAGTGTTTAGGGAGGCAGACTGGAGGGAGCAGGTCTGCCTTTAGACTGTCGAGGTGATAAATATAATTGCGGCATTATGAAGCCCCAGGAGGTTCTGATTTGGTGGGTGTAGGTGGGCGGGCGTGCTTGGGGCTTGAAACCATCAACAGCTTCTAATTTAAAGGGATTTGTATTTCTCTGAGTAAAATGGCCGTGCTGAATTCCTCATTTTTCAGTGCATTTTTAGATCTGAGAGAACAGAGGAGGAATATTTGAAGCAGTTAACACAGTGCATGGCCTATGGACCTCAGACAGATAAGGAGGCAACTTGCAAGAGTCTGATGAAATTAGTATTATCATTAAACAGTCTTTGACATATTAATCAAATATGGAGCAGGAGTCACTGGTTCATGGGCCAAAAAGTTTTGTATTATGTTGCAGGACCATAGGTAAGACAATAATGAATCATTTTCACAATCACAAAATTACAAATCTGATTTCTTCTACAGGGGAATGCATATATACCATATATCTTTCTATACAAACACACA
>JAOWBL010000022.1:10742482-10763702 GCA_028564865.1 Zenarchopterus dispar
CCTACCTACCTACCTACCTACCTACCTACCTACCTACCTACCTACCTACCTACCTACCTACCTACCTACCTACCTGTCTGTCCATCTGACAAGAATAAGCAGACCATTTTTGTGCAGGACAGATGTATAAATGCCACCTCTGAGCCAAGTTTTCTGCATCACAGTGTTTCAAAGACTTTAAAAATACTTGGATAAGGTTAGGAACACATCACACTTAGTCATTAAATTACATAAGGAAATGCATTGTAATGTAGAAAGTTTTGCTGACAGTTTCCACATTGCCAGGAAACATAGATCGTCCAAATGGGACCCCCAAATGTACCCCATGCTTTATAAAATCAGTGCAGCCGCTGAACAAGCATCATGTGGGTCTGAGAACGTCCGTTCAGTTGCTTTCTCGACAACATTTTACTATCATATTTATTGAACTGTTAAAGCCTCGGCACTGATATTGGCAAAATGAATCCAGTTAATCTGGAATGATTTTGTTCTGCAGTAAAAATGAGGCATTCACAAGATCGGCAGGTTAATTTTTCTGGTATTTATTTTTTATTTATATTCAAATGAAAAGCACATTTAAGAAGATGGCAGAGTCACTTGCACTACTCTTTGATTAATAAACTGACTCTAAATAATATATGAATTAGAATTCTGTAATGACAAAATATTCTACATTTTTGATGTTGTACCTATGATCAACAGGTTTCATCCACATTACTTGATTTGAGCTTGAATACATGCATATTTCTTAAAACAAACCTTTCAAAAGCTTGTTGTCATTAGTTATTTGATGTGTTATGTTTAAAATTCATTTGAACATTGTGCTCTTGCTCATGTTCTTACATATTCTTTTCTTTATGAAGACCACCCAGAGCTCCACTGGCCCATGTTGCACTATTTATTACTATATGTTAATAATATATATTTCAGCTTTTATGGGTACAAGTAATGAAGTTTGCCTAGGGCTTCATATGGGTTTTGACCAGCACAGCAAACAAAAATAGATAGTTGGGAAAAATTATGGGTCATAAATTACGAAACATAGGGACTTTAATAAAAGGTAACGTTTCCATGCAGCTGTTGTATAACAGTTTTTTTTTTCATTTGAATAATAGAAGAAATATGCACACTGGAGTTTTTTCTCTTTTTACATGGTTTATTCAGTCATGTGGCCAGTATTTCTGAAACGTGCCTAACCGTTCTCAAGTGCTTTCCAATGACAAATTCCCAGATGGTTCTGTGTCACAGACCATCTGGCACCCCAGGTTAAGTATTTATGGTAGCAGGCTGGTGGAACAAGGTTCATCATAATGTAGAAACAAATTTAGTGGATTAAAAGTAGGTTTTTGGACGCCAGTAAAGATCTATATGGCACAAAGTAATGAAATGGATTATATTCCTGAACTGATAGTTTATTAACAAGACAACATTGATTTTGTTGGTTTTATTTACAGTAATTAAATAAATAAATAGTGTATATTACAAGGGTAACAAGGACATAATAGTTCCCTGTTATCTTTATCCATTAAGTTTATTTTCATTATGTATATGGCAGTAGTGCACCTTGCCAGCAGGCAGGAAGCCCTCTGATTTTATGGTGGAATTAAAGTAACAGAATGTATGTAATTGCTCGTGTGGTGCAGATAGTTCAAGGAAACCTAAACTAAGTGCAGATTCAGAGTGGATTTGTGAATCTGCCATCCAGTTTCAATCACCATCTGCTGTCTTTCTGAAAACACCTCTAGCGTCAGTGTTACTGACATGATAGGAGATATCATTTAGCCTGAACCAAAAAATAAGATCTCTACTTCCTCCGGTCATGATGTTACTTTCTCAAACATTTTTACACCACCGGTGCTCCATCAGGCAACTCTCACTGGCCTTTATTGCATTTAGACGTGAGCCACACACATTATTCTGTGTGTGTGTGCCGCTGCTATTGTATGTATGACGGTGAAGGAGTGTAAACCTTCTCAGTTGATCTCCCCACTGTGCTGGAGCTGAGTAGTGAGAGGCAGAAAAAGGAAAGAATAATGATGCGCGAGAAACACAGCAGTAGATCCCTGGTCCACCCACGCTGCTCAGCACAGCGCAGCGGCAGTGCACTTTTGTCATGTCTTCATTCAGAGCCACATGCAAATGCATAAATCTTTCATCTTAGACAGCACACGCACTAAGGAGTGCGCACAGACCATTTTGTTCCCCTTGAAAATATCAGCCATTACAAAACAGAAATGAAATTCACAGATGCTTTCACAGAAACTCTTCTTAATGATTTGCACTGGACCTCAAGAGTGCCTCGTGTCCAACCATCCATGTCACTTTACTGTCTGCATTTGGATATGCTGCATATTTTTGCTGAGGCATGGTATAAGAATGGCTTTTCTCACAAGAGTCAATACCTTGTCAAAATTTTTATATGCCATGTCAACCCATTTGCCATCTCTTTGGCTGCAGCTGAAGTGACAGGATGGTGACAGCCACCTACAGAGTCTTATTTTGATTTTCTTATCCACAGTTTCCACTGCAGGTTTCGCAAGTTGACAGGAATTAATTTTAAATTCCCGATTCTGACTCGTAAATACCTAGAAATTAGTGTCTGCCCATTAAGCGGATGGGTCAAATGGCACCATTTCTCTATTGTTAATGTGGAACATGCTGCATGTGCAATCATTTTACATTGCAGCTGTTGTGGAGCAATTTGTTGTCCCACATCAAATTGACATCTACTCCCCACAGTCTTACAAACTGACACATGAGCCAGTGACACAAGCTGAAAAAAGCTAGATTTGGATGCTTTGCCATGCTATTTTGTTTAAATAGGCACTTTTTTATGTTGTCTAAAAGTGACTTTTTCCATCTCTGCTTCTCATGTTTTACAAGAGACGTTTGACCTGAAATTTGTGTAGAAGGTTCAGCAGCAGTGTCCTTGTACAAAAACTGGAGCGAGATGAAATCCCCCTCTGGCTGAAAACTACGGAGAAGGTTCAGTAGCCTTTCCACCCAAAAGCCAAAAACTCTGGTCTCCAGACAAAAGACAGCATGTTCCAAAACTGTTTTGTGCTTATGCTTGTGGTCCACTCTCTACAATTTTAAAGCCAGAACTATTAAAAGTACTTAATTCCCATGCCAAGACTCTTTAGACTCCCCCTGTCCCAATTCAACAATGGTATCTCCATCCGTGCATGTGAAAGGGTGTGTGGTGCCAAGGTGAGCAGACTGTTTTTCATCCTCTCACAGTGTTGTGGGATGCTTAGAAAAATTAAATCAACAATGCAAAACCTCATGTAGAAAATAAAGTAAAACCATTTTTCCATTATTGACTTTCAACATTTGCTGCTGAGAGGAGAGTCTTATGTTTACTTACATCTTTGTTAACACACTAGCCCGCACACACCCATGAGGCTTGTATTATTGAGTGATCTGTGCACACATTCATATGTATACTAATATAAACCCAACTGGCAGGTGGGAGAGCTCAGAGAAATACAGTTTTAAAAGCCTTTTTTTAATTATCCATAATGTTTCAGGTGTCCAAAGTCCTCTCTAAGCTAATTAGTGAAATCTTCAGGGCTCGGCTTGAAAAAGGCTGCTGCATGCTGAGAGCAGATGAGGACCATATGATGCTTTGGCTGACCTTTTTATCCTCCTTGCATCTCACATTGTTGACCACTATCCGACTGAGATGAATCGCTTTGAAGCTGTGATGGTGTGTGGTGATTTAAAGCTCCAGTCGGGTCCTGATAGAGCAGAGCTGATAGTACACATGACTGACTATGTTTTGAATGGCAGAGTTTATTCCTCCAGTGGCCACTGGGCAAGAGCTGTGATGCATAAAAAGCAAGGAAGTAAAGAAGCCCTTTATTAGTCAGTAGGGAACTTACTGTCTGACAACTCCTTCTATTCATGATCATAAAGGTTTAGTAAAGGTCTTGGTGTTTGGAAGAGTATATTCTTCTCAGGACACCAAGCAGTTTAAACCAAGAGGTTAAAGGCTCATGTTTTTCTTCCATTAGATGTGCTGTATACTCTCAACGCAGCATCTCCAACTTCTCTTATCTGTCGTCCTTTCACCATATTTTCTGTTTTGCTCTGTACAGGCAGTGCCAGCACCTCTGTTGTGTTCAACAAGAACGGCGATGCTCCAGGACGCTATGACCTTTTCCAGTTCCAAAACTCTTCCCCCCCAGAGTACAAGGCCGTAGGACAGTGGGTGGAGACCCTCCACCTCAAGGTATGATGATTTACGGATGCTAATAGCACAGACAACTGGAATGTAGTTTTTAATGTTTTCATTTAAACAGTATGTTTTGTTGCAGGAGTGCAGGAGCCTTTTTCTGTTTTCCAGAAGTGAATCCTTTCATTTGACTATATGTGCATCATATTTGCATCTAAACTGCAGTGAACCCCTAGGCACAAAAATGTTTTACTTTTTTAGTTGCAGAAAATTAGTCTGTTTTAGTTTTTTTTTTTTTTTTTAACCAACTGTCTGCGTATATCTTAATGGTCAGTACCATGATTTGATAAAATCTATATCCATATCCATTTTGATGTTAAGTTTCATAAGGTGTGAGAATATGTGTGAGAGTGTGCTTGTCCTTCAGCAGCCCTCTTTGAGAGTCTGATCTGACATACATTATTAATATTTGAATTCCTAATTCTGACAAAGAGGACAAAAATCACCAATATGAAACATAAAAGGACAAGACTAGTTAACTGTATATAATTGTATGTAATTGTTTATAATATCATTATTGCTGGTATTATAATTAGTGGGAGAAGGGGAAGAAAGGAAGATGGCCACCACCAGTATCCAGCACAGCAGTGGTAACAAACAAGAGGGCATAATCTACCAGACATGAACAAGCCAACAGCCTACCCTATAGCCCCAACCCCACCCTGCTCCTCTCCCACCCCCCGGGATGCCACAAGCACCAAATCCGCCACCAGAGGCCTGTCCCAGTCCCGCACAAGCCCCCCAAGGTTCCCACTGCAGGAGAAGTCCTGACACCAGACACACCAACAACCCAGACCTCCCGGGGTCCCCTGGGACCCACCCAGATCAGGGTCCAAACACCCCTGATCAATCGGCCATCCCTCCTCCTACATATAATTATATATAATTCTTCTCATTTTAGGTTTCTTTGTTTTTATTTTGAAATGTATGTGTCTGAGTGCATACAAAAAGAAAAATGTGGCGTACAAGGTAGAAGGTCCCAGCATCCCGATTTATCAGGTCAGGGGTTCAGAGGGTCTCCCTCTCAAGGAGAGCCCAGGGCAACTCTAGGAGGCCAAGCAGTATAGAGAAAAAAAGTGGTTAAAAAGTAAAACAATGAAAATAATTCTTGCTGTTGTGGATTTTATTATGCTTACACTGCATCTGTCAATGCACTGACAGTGCAGTAGAAGCCAGAGAAAGGAAGTGTTTTTAACCCAGGTGTCATTCTATACACTGTGTTCAGTTTTTGGCAGCAGAGTACAACTGGAGATGTTGATGTTGTTAGAAACTGATACCTGAAATATTCTACATGCTTCCTCTGTTCCTCCTGGAGCTCATTAGCTTTTCTGCAGACTTTACTGTCCATTACTGAAGCCTAGGATCCCACTGTGTAAGATGAAAGGGGACAGTATAGATATATAAGAAAAAAAGCTCTGGAGGAAAACAAACTGATTTGAAACAAGAGAATATGTAGATATGTAATTTGGTTTTCTTGCACATTTGGAGGATAGTAAAACCCACTTAAATAATGACTTTTTAAAAATGTATTTATTGGAGTTTCAAATGACTTCAGGTCATCAGCAACAATGTTTTTTTTTTTTCTCAAAAAAATCTACCCATGAACATTGAACTTCAGTGATTTATGTGAACATTAAAGAGACTGATAAGTTATTAACTTTAAAGTAAACATAGTTTTAAAATGTCCTTATGATGAGTTGAAAATTAAAATTCTGGAGTAGAACCTGATTAGTAAATACACAAAAAATGAAGATATTAAAAAAATATGATAAAATATTTGCTCTAGATTGCAAGTATTAAACTAAATTCAAAGGATTTAATGGCACATGTGGAATAAGGTTTTCACTTCATTGCACTTCAGTGTGTTTACAAATTAAAATATCCTTACAGTAGAATTATGTTCCAGTGCAAAGCACTGGAGAAGAGCCATCTCACTGAAAAGGTTTTTCTTGTATTGAGCATCCTGATACACATTTCAGCCTTCAATAAAGGAATCAATATAACACTGTTCCAGCTCAAAGAAACTCAAATTAACTGTAAAATTAACAGCTAAAACAAAACCCAAAGAAAACCTTGGCAGCAGTACAAGTCCAGTGTGTCAAAAGTCCTGTTTCTGATCACTATGGCAACAGAGCCATCGGTCTCATTACCGGTTGGACGTTGTGTGTAATCGAGAGGTTTTCCAGAGAGAACACCGTTCATTGTCCAAATAACAAATAGCACCTTCATGCCCCCAGATAAATGGCAGATGATAATCTACCCAGACAGCACAGAAATAACACATTTCTCAAAGAGGTGCACTCTTCACAAACACACTGCAGACGTGACTGTGTGTATATGTGATGCAGAGGTGAAGTTCAATATCTGCAATTATTGGTCACAGATGGAGGTGGTAACCCAACCACCCTCCAGGACCTGTGTCGTATGTGATGGTATTTCCACCTGTTGAGTTTATTTTCTCTTGAATTGTTCACACTAGAGTCACAACAGGTTAAAAAGTTGGTAAGTTAAAATTATCAAAAAGGAAAAACATTTAAAGCTGTTAAGAGGTTGGCTGTTTTATCTTAGTTTCCTTACATCTATCCACTTATCCAAGTGTGAGTTGTGGAGAGAGCAGCCTAAACAGGGACACCCAGACCTCCCTCTTCCCTACCATTTCCTCTAGCTCAGCCAAGAGATTTTTTTTCAGCATTTCCTGGGTCTTCCTAATAGCCTCCTCTTAATTAGACATGTCCGAAACACAACAGATAGGGAATCTCACAGTTTACACTCTCAGCTACCACAGAGGATGAAGCTCTCTTGGTCTGCTGGTACCTGCCACCTTCTTCTGGTGTCCCACAAGCTGACAACAAGGTCAGAAGGACGTTTTCTATAGATTGATTGCTTCCCTCCCCTGGAGCTCACACCACCAGCTTCAAAGATTGTTACTACGACAGTCACTGACATTCTTATGACCACAGCTCTCAACTGGCCACCTCGACAATGGAGGTGCAGGTCATGGCCCATTCTGACTCAATGTCCCCCACCTCCCAAGTGATAAATTTGAAGTTCTGTCAGAGCTGAGAGTTGGACATCTTCCTTCTTCAGGCACATGCTCCCAGCAAACCCTCTGTACACAACTAGGTTGACTGGGTCTTTCCAACATCTTCCATCTCACTCTAATTGAACCATCCTTCCTGAATCATCATCTTACCATGGTGGCTGGAAATCCAACAACACTACAATGATATCAATCATTGAACTACCCAAGAGCCATTTTCAGTAGCTGAGGGTCAAGACGCCAAGTCCTGTGCCACGCTCACCTAACTCACAAGGCCCATTGGGAGAGCCCATTGGGTGAGACCAACAGGTGTTTGCGAGTCCCTCTCCCTCATCTGCCTCCATGGACCTTGGGATAGAATCCCAGAAACCCTAACCCACACTAGAGCAAGGAATGGTGCTTTGCCTTGGGAGATCCAACAAGTACAATTGCCCCTGACAACAAAGCTCCTGCATGGGAACATTTGGGAACACAAAGCCCTCCCTAATGATAAGGTGGTGATTTAAGAAGGGTGGGGTTTTTTTGTTTGTTTGTTTTTTTCCCCCCAAAATTTATTGTAGCTTATTTAGACACAGCTGCTGAACTTTCAGGCAAATTGCAACACCCCAGGCTCTATTTCAACTTTGAAAAATGTTGAAATAGAATAAGATTTATCCTCAGGCTAGAATGAGATTAGGGCAGAAACTGCAGCACATGTTTTATCTTTACCTGATCAGAATTGTAAATAAAGTAAATAGCATATAATAATCAATATTTTAAAATCCCAACTTGCTTCAATTTTGAATTGGTGAAACTTCAATGCATGCTCAAAAACTGTAGAATAGCTACATCTCCAGTGCTTGAAAAAGATTATGTCTACAATTATCTTTACATTTTGCAGTATGCCTATTTTTCCATGCATTGAAGTTTCTTCTTTTTGTATGCACTGAAGTTTCTATTTTTTGCATCATATGAAACTGCCACAAATGTATGATTCAGCTGTTGCATACATGCAAGAAAGCCAAGGTCCACCTCTGTCTGATCCAGTATTTTCCAGACACCTTTTTACTTTTACAATTCACAGTTGTTTACAGTTAAACATAAAAAGTGCATGGTGAAGTTTAGATTCTGTACAGCTGCACACTAGCAAACTGCCATTCACAAAGCAAAATGTTAGGTCTCATTTTTTTGTGACAATACCATGTTTTGGACATGTGAACCAAGGGTACCTTCTACTGCACATGTTTTCTTGTGAAACCAGGCTGGCTGAGGGTGTCACATTTGTATTTACACCATTACTAAAATGTGACCACACACGACCCCAGACACCTCTGAATGTGATCTGAAGGATCTGATCTTCAAAAAAACCCTCAACATGTTTGCACCTGCACATGGAACTGCCAACTTGTGGTGTGATCCCCAAAGACATGAGTTAGTGCTAGATATAAGCACCGCCTTATAGTTTGTTGTTGTCAGTTACTTTATATTGATATCACACCTGTTACAGTTGAAGTTTGATATTGCTCTGAAACTATGCCAGTGAATCTTGTGAGTCTGGGGCTCTTTCATGATAAATCAAAAGATCAGTTCAGAATAGTGTGATTTTTTTAATACCCCAACAAAATATGTAAATCCTTCTTCTCAAGGTTTACTTGCATGTTCAAGATATACCTTGACCTTGAATTATGATATGCCTGGAGGTTGGTTTCGACTTGCAAATAGTTTCTCTGAGTATCTATTTTCTTTTCATTTTAATGACAAGATTGTAAATACAAATAGATCTGTAAAGTCTAACAGTTGTATTTTGCAAACCTAAATCCCTTTTTCCTTTCTTCTTATCATGTATTTCATACTTCACTGGCTCCTGTATTAAAACCTAATGTCTTTTGCATTTCACATTTATTTTTATTTCACTGAACAAAGGTAGGCTCTGTTGCCATGGTGATTTCAATTACTTTCAAGTATTAGAAAAGGCAATCCCTCTGAGACATTGGCAGGAAAGATGTTGTACTGCACTGGGTTAATCGTTATTTTCAGCTGTTTGTAAAGCTTGTAAATCATTTTATGAGTTTAATATAATACCAAATGGCAGGCTGATATAGCTGTGACAGCGTGTTGATGTTATGTTGTCCCAAAATTCAAGCACCTTTTGCCATCCGCGTGTTACCTCTTGCTTATCTCATTGTGGCTGAGCCCTTTTCCTTGTGCTGTGTGTCACATCTCTCCCAGCTGGAAGAGCTTCAGTGGCCAGATGGGGAGCAGGAGGTGCCCGTCTCTGTGTGCAGTAAGCCCTGCAAAACTGGAGAGCGGAAGAAAAAAGTAAAAGGCATGCCATGCTGCTGGATCTGTGAGCGATGTGATGGTTACCAGTACCAGTATGATGAGACTTCCTGCAGGCTGTGTGCCTACAACATGAGGCCCAATTCCAACAGAACCGCCTGCCAGCCCATCCCCATCATCAAGCTGGAGTGGCACTCTCCTTGGGCGATTATCCCCGTTTTCCTGGCCATGCTAGGTATCATTGCCACCATCTTTGTGATGGCAACTTTTGTGCGCTACAATGACACACCTATCGTGCGGGCATCAGGCAGAGAGCTGAGCTACGTGCTTCTGACTGGCATCTTTCTCTGTTACATCATCACCTTCCTCATGATTGCCAAGCCAGATGTTGCTGTATGCGCCTTTAGGAGGATCTTCCTGGGCCTCGGCATGTGCATCAGCTATGCCGCTCTGCTCACCAAGACCAACAGAATCTACCGGATCTTTGAACAGGGAAAGCAGACAGTGACAGCCCCCCGATTTATCAGTCCCACCTCCCAGATTGCCATCACTTCCAGTCTAATCTGCGTTCAGCTGCTGGGGGTTCTAGTTTGGTTCGCCGTTGACCCACCCAACACCATCATCAACTACGATGAGCAGAGAACCATAAACCCCATGCTGGCCCGCGGTGTACTTAAGTGTGACATTACAGACCTGCAAATAATCTGCTCACTGGGCTACAGCATCCTGTTGATGGTAACCTGCACCATCTACGCTATCAAGACAAGGGATGTACCAGAAGACTTCAACGAAGCCAAGCCCATTGGCTTCACAATGTACACCACTTGCATTGTGTGGCTGGCCTTCATCCCCATTTTCTTTGGCACAGCCCAGTCTGCGGAGAAGGTGAGTCTCTTTCTTTCTCATTATGTTACCAGACTTCTCTTTGTTTGCTTTTTCTTCCTGTTGCAAATGTTCCTTTCATTTATACCTCCCTGTTTTTATTTTGCTGAGAATATAGCAAAAACACACACATTTAATGGCTACATAAGTTATGAATTTGCCTGAATCTGACCTGTATGTAGACCCAAGGGGCCTTTACACAGAGAGACAGGTGTGTAAAGAAGTTAATGCCCAAGGTTCAGCCTTAATACTAGGGTTTGTTTTTTTGTCTGAGTGGCAGGCTAGCAAGTGGAGCTTGAGGAGGAGGATGATGAGGACCTGCTACAAAGGGAACGTAGGGAGAAACTCCATCTCTTGACAACCGCACTCTACTCGACGAAGCATTTGACATTGTGCACTTCTCGAGTTGATTGAGAGAATGGCATTCTGACCTTCTGTGTTAGTCACTGCTTATCAGGCTAACTCTGAGCAGAATACAGATGCATTCATCCGCTGGATTTGCGTGCTGCTCGGCGGGCCCGTGTGTACATGACACAGCCAAGGGGAAGGTTTCCACTGACAGACTATCGATGCTGACAGGAAAGTGTTACTCCTAACCTTTTGAGAGGCACACAGTTCAATATTCTTCCTGCTAAGCTCCACATGAGATAGATCAGAAACTGATTTTCCTCATCTCAATTCGCAGCTGATTTCATAGATGAATTACACCCTCAGCAGCGATTAGGGGTTCATTATGTTACTCACGGCGACTAGCGAAGCAGTAATGTGTTTATCTTTTCTCTTTATGCAGTTAACTCTTTCTTCACACTGAGTTCTGCCTTACATATTACTCTGGTTCTCACCACAACGTCTTGGTGTAATGGTCTCTGTAAGTGCAGTTCTGCTGATTCCCTAGCCATTTCTTGTGAGAAGTCTTTTAGCACATCTTGAAAACAAGCACTGCAAAAATTGCAATGAACCTGAAGTGATTTGAGGCCATTTTATCTGTCATTTCAGCCTACTTATACTTAAGTCATCAACATGCATTGCTTAACCTGTCCTGTCTTTGACAGTTTTTATTTCCTTGTAAGATCCCAAATGATCACTCCTGTTAAATTATTGTTGAGATAAAGAATCAGTTTAATTAGAGGATAGATTAGATTAATGCTGTGTGCATTTGTTTGTGTGAAGATCTGCATGAATTATCTTCTGGATGTTAAATGCGATGCATTCAGCTGTATCCACAGTTTATAAGTACTTGGTCCATGTGGTGTTTTTATGTGCAGATGTGTATAAACACCCACTCAGATTTGACTAATCTTTGTCACACCAGGCTGTCCAATTTCAAATATAACATGTAGATAACACAATGCCATCTGTCACTGATAATTGCAAAAAAAATCAGCCCCTCCTGTTTAACCATATGTTGTCTTTGTAGCAGAAGTTTCTTTAAAACAACACCTTATAAATGTCCTTATTTTCCACACCTGTGACAGCCTTCCTTTCTCACTGGTTTATTCACTGAGACATATATCAAGGGAGGTTGCGTGAAAACAGTAGCAAAAGATCATATAGGCTAGCATTTCTTGACCCTCATGTACACCTGTTCTCAGTCAGCTATGAGGTGTTGCCAGGTTTGCCACTGGACGCTGCCACTGACTGTTAAAGTCAGTGGCAGCATCATTCAGCTGTCATCAGTCCTGGAGAGCAGCTAACCTTTGACATAAACTTCTGGCTTGTGTGTGGCAGTTCCAATAAACTCCTCAGAACTGACATAGAAAGATTCAGATTAGTTTTTAAAACCAGAGTAATAATGGGAAGGAGGAGCAAATAAAGATGACATACCTACAGCTGATAATAGACAGATGATGCAATAAAACATTTTTTTTCTCTTGATGTACAGAAACATATTACAATACCCCCATATTCATTCTTAAAAGGTAACTTGTCAAAGGAGCTTACCGGAAACCACTTAGACTCTTGTAGCATGTCTCCTGTGCCTTTATAAACTTCTTGATGGCAGGTCTTGCTTGTCAGCATGATCTGACTGTTCTGGAAAAATCTTTCTTCAATTTAGCTTTCAGCTGGTGAAATGAGAAGTACAATTTGTAATCTTCATTTCACTCTGCAAACAACTGCACTTGAGAGGAGTCAGACGTGACATTTATTGTAAAGATACAAAGTCTTTTAAAAGAATATATGAAATTCTCCAGCCTATCACTTGTTTTATGCATGAAACCTTGAGCACACGGCGCTAGAGGTAGACTGAAGGCAAAAAAATGGAACTGGGCAAGTGTAATGGAAAGACAGAAAGGTTGTAGTTTTCATTTTAACCTTGGCCTGAATTTATTTATAAAGGAAAAGAGAGTGTGACATCGGTTTTACACCACTTAGAGCTGCAAAGTTGAAATTGTGATGACCCCACACTTTTACAGCCATTTTGACTTTCGTGGTCAAAACTGAAATGCAGAGAACTGCAACACCTTTCCTCTCTAAGTTTTTAGTGGATAGGTGATAACCTTTAAATGTACAGCTCATAAAAGTAACAGTTACAAACCTTACTCAAGAAATATATTTATATGCAATTTAAAACACTAAAGTATATGACTCAGCTGGGTATATTTGCCACATTAGACAGTATTACATAGCCGATAATATTTCATGGGTTGCATACACTGAGCAGTATGTTATGCTCTGTTGGAATATGTTATTATTATTTATGCAATATTATTATCCTTTGTACTCCAGTTTAGATACCTTCAAGTAATTGGACAGTTGACAGCCAGCCAGGGGGACCTCACTTTACTCTGATCCCTGTTGGAAACTTTACAATGTGCCACTGACGGTATTTGACTAGACTGACTGATTATAAAGATTGTAGCTTCCGACATAATCGTCGCTGTTGCGATGCTGCATTTCCCTCACTGCAAAATAACATCAGGTTGGGAGGGCATGAGCTAGTGCTGAGACAGAAGTATCCTCTGTAGAGGAAACGCAAGCAAAATCGTATCTTTTAATCAACTGTGTGAATTTCCAAAACCTCCTCTCTCCAACATATTGTCTCGGCCTGGACAGCATCTCCTGGCGAGTCACAACCACTTAGAAAATTTCTGAATCTCTAAATTTTGAGCCAAGGTTGAATCCTTTTCTAAACAAGGCACTTTTACTTGTAATCACTCAAAACATGAAATGAAAATGTTGCACTTTGAAATTTTGTCACACTGTGAGACATTCAATAACTGTGGATCCTGATCACCAGACCACCACAGAAGTCAGTATTGATGCTCCACCTTGATTGATTCTTTAATGTAAACATCAAAAGTGACTTCCTCAGCTTGCTCTGACTGTTAACAGCCCACTCTAACTCATGCAGAGATGGTTATATGTCACAGTTTCCTTAAACGATAATCCAAAAACCCAGAAATAGGTTCAAAATAAAGGGAAGGCCATTCCCACAGAAGCCACTGTCTCCGGTATGGAACAGGGCTTTGAAGCACACAACCATCCAGACTTATTCAGTAGATGAGCTGGTTTAGAAAAGTAGGCCACCCAAAACAACAAGAAAAATCCAGGTAGCTGGGAGCGCAATGCAAATCCCATGGATTCATTATTTAAGGCATTATCTAACGGGACAGGGAGCATCCTAATTGTCACTTGACTGAATCAAGTCCTTGTCACTGTGTGCATTTATAGCACTCAGCCGTTCCCAGTTATATTGCCTTTGCTGCAAGTGCATCCCATGTGGGTATAATTATGAGAATTACCCTCAACAGCTTTTTTCGAGATGGAAGGCACACAGTTTGTTGTGTCTGATTGTTGGCATTTAGCTTGTCAATGAGATGTAAAATTCAAAAGCCACTGTTGATTTCTGATGAGGACTTAAATAAATCATTAGCCTGGCTATAAATAGAGAGTTGCTAAGCAGTTGTGAAAACGACTTCATGTAATTATTTATGTTAAAGCAAAAGTAATTAATTATGAATGCTCTGTGACAAGCTAAACATTGCAATGGTGTTTGAGAGAGGCCATAAATTTGGGTCAAGCTCACAGAGAGGCACAATAGAAAAAAAAAATCTGTCTGTGATTAGAGATGGTGAGAAAACGGATTTGGCTTGGTGTGTTTACGTGTGTGCATTTGTGCGTATGTGCAGCTGTATTAACGGGAGCAAAAGCCCACATACCTTTAGTTGCTTGTATTGTGTGCGTGTGTGTGTGTGTGTGTGCTCGTGTGATGAGCGAAAGCAGGCGTATAACGCTCACGTCAACTCACCTGCATGGTCAGAAACTCAGTTCAGCGGTATGGTCAGCAGCATTGTAGATTCAAAGGTAACTGAATCTCATTAAAAGCTTATTCCAACTGTGTTTAGTTTCTTGTGCCAAACTCTGTAGTGTTGCTATGGAAACCAGACAGGTTACCGACTACCAAATATGGAAACCGAGCACAGGATGGACAATCTCTGGTGATAAAGTTTGATGTCATGTGTTCTCCGTGAGAGTATGCCCCAAAATCTAAACATAAATAAAGCAAAATTATAGCTCAGACACATCAGTTCCTCAGCTTAGAACAACACACAACAGGGTAGACTGTCATATTTATGCAGTTATTAATGCATGTTGGGCCAGCCAGATCACTGCCTCTGAAGCTGCTACACAGAGAAACATGGGTGCTGGAAAGAGATGGAAGCAATTGAGTGCATTGGCATGTTAATATCAGGCATCTGAATGATTTTCAGAGATTAGAAAACAAAAGCATGCCTTGGATGTAAATGAGACTGGTATAATAGAAATTACAATTAACAATGTTTACCAAGAAAGATTGTATGCAAATGGTGACATTTCTTCCTCTCACTGATTCAATGTGCAGTTCACTTCACAGCAGATACACTGTGTTAGATAATGTGTTCACAGTTGTACTACCCTCTTCCCATCTGCATTACCCGTGACTGACTGAAAGACAACATACAAGTGACATCTGATGCTTTCAAGAGCAGTATTGGTGAAAAGGCTGTTGAAACAATAATGCCCCTTCTCCAAGTAATTCTTTCTCATTGGGGACATTCAAATGAAACAAGGGACTCTTGCATGCCTGCTGATTCACTGACGTCACTGTGTCTCAGTAAAATCACCGCATTTTAATGAAGTGAATGTTTAAAATGTAGAAACCTAGCATGGCCTTGGTTATGTAAGCTCCAAGCTGCAACTTATCAATGTGGAAAGTGACATGCAACCCCTGAAAAGAAAATGTTGTGTAAGAAACATTTCATATCACATGTTTGACCTCATAAATAATCTTTTTTTTATGAATGAAATAATCTTTCACAGCTGCATCAGCTGTGCAGACAAACTATTGCATAAGTCAAATGCATATGTTTTTCTCTTATTAGACTTTTGAAATAAATAGACAATAAATTGGACCTGGCAGCTGGATTTGTTAATCAAGAAAAAGGTAGCTGCTCGAGTGGGGGAAATTAAACACCTGAAACGACAGGAGAGGTGAGACAACATGTCAGGGACAATAAAGTTCATCAATGTAATCGACGGTGAACAGACTGGTTGAAAACAGGCCATGTGGAGGCATTTTAATAAAGTCGTGGTTGACGCTCCTGCTATTGTCATTAATTTGCCTCAACGTTCTTTGTATTGAGTGAGTAGTTACAGGTCAGGCTTTGATAAATGCTGCTGGATTGGGTTACCACACTCACGACTGCTCCTTTGCTCAGAGCTGCACACTGCAAATGCACAAACACCTGCAGCACCTCTGATGATAATTGCATTAGGTTATCAGAATCTGAGTTTTATAATTGAATTATAAATCATCACAAATTTAATTCCAAATGGTACAAAACAGATAGCGCTGTTCTCACAGTCTGGTCATTTTGCAGCCCTGAAAAGAAGATTATGTAATGAGCCAATGGTTATTTCAAAGTTTTGACTCATTGAGAACTCACAGTTGTATCTCCTCTGTAATTCTCAAAAATGTTTCCAGTTGTTGCTGTGTGGTTTGTGTTTTTTAATGTCTTTGAACACCATCTTACAGTCTTTCTTAACATCAATGAGCAGTCTGATCAAAGCCCAAATCCATGTAAAGGACTCACCCAGTTTTATTGTTTGCTATGACTGTAGTCTCTAATAAAATCTCTTTTTACCTGTCTGTTCCTTTCAGCTGTACATTCAGACAACCACACTGACCATCTCCATGAACCTCAGTGCCTCAGTAGCACTGGGTATGCTCTACATGCCCAAGGTGTACATCATTATCTTCCACCCTGAGATGAACGTGCAGAAGAGGAAGCGGAGCTTCAAGGCCGTGGTCACTGCTGCCACAATGTCATCCCGTCTGTCCCAAAAGCCCAATGAGAGACCCAATGGAGAAGCCAAGACCGAGCTGTGTGAGAACCCTGCTGCTGACCCCATGAGTAAGTAACTTAGTGTAATGGCACACCCTCAAAGCCTCAGAAACACATTTACTTAAGTATCAAGTTCAAGCTTACACGAGACTCCATTTTACAAAAGAAAACCTTCAGTCAAATGCATTTAGAGTTAAATGTTATGTTGTCATTAGCCATGTCTTTACAAATGACACAACAAAACAAAAAAGAAAAGAAAAGATAACTTTTCTATTTTCCTGAAACTTTGCCAAATCTTCCTTTTTTGTACTAGAAAACCCATGATTTAATTGGATGGCAGCTTTGCTGGAAATATGTTTCATATCCTGTAGAGAGCACCCAGTTATCTTGGATTCTGATAAATGGCAAGACCTTTAGCCCAAATGTAAGACGAAGAGCACGAGGGAAGATGGGGGACTTGCTCTGTGGAGAGATTTGAAGAAGCAGGGCTTCCTCCGTCTGAAAAGTGAGGGAGATAATCTGTGTTACTCATACCACCCACCAACTGAAAGAGTCCTGTTAACAAAGATAATGCGAGGTATTAATAAATGAGCGAGGCAACCCACACTTTCCCACAGTTAAGTGACACAGTATTTGTTTTTGGCTGAGAAGCAGCGAAACTACAACAAGTTTCACATGGAAAAAACTGCAAGGTGCATTTTAGACTCACCCTGCCATGGAAGCTCTCTGCTCATCTTTAAATGTCAGGAAGAAGACAGAGAAGATTGACAGCTCATGCAAATCACACATCAGAGCTTCCAAGGCCCTCCTCTCCCTCAACAGCTCTAATAACATCGAGCGATCATGGCACCCACAGGGGCACCATCCCCCACAACCCCTCTTTGAATTATGCCTCTGAGGTGACAGATTTTCCTGGGAATTTCTCCAAACACCCAACAGTTGCCACCATCATCTGTCATGAACACAACAAGCTTGTGTGTGTCAGTGCAAATGCAAGCATGCATGCATCCATGTGTAGTTGAAAATGTGAGATTCGCACATGTAAGTCAGGGAGCTGAGCTCGTGCATCAGTGAATGGTGAGCATATCTAGTGCATGTGTGGCTCATTGACTGAATAGGGTACTTTGAATTGAGGGGTAAAATCACAACATCTGTTGCCGGAGCACGACAAAAGTCCCTGAGCAGGACACGCAACCTCTGGCAGGGCCTCCCTGAAATGCACCGTGTCATCTGTTTCGATGTGTCTCTCACCTTCTGTCTTTCCTACATTAATATCTTCTCACCTCATCCCACCACCTTCCACACTCTCCCCTCCTCTTGGCCTTCATTTTTAGCAACAGTGGAAGTGACATTTATTAATGGCGAATTTATGTGCATGACCGCACTGAAACCTGAACTGTGCCTCCGACATCCCTGGAGACTGTCCGTCAATTCCTGTAACCATCAGAGCGCCAACCACCTCCCTTTCAGGGCCCATCAGCCCTGCAGGAGATGACTCCAAGTGATTTATGGGAGTTGGAGCATTAGCAATTCTGCAGATTTACACTGGTATTGATACGGTGTAATATTGTCATGATTATGCCTTTCAGACAAGACCATTTACGCTGTAATTCTGTTAACCTGATTCAATGTCCCAGTGGACATGTTTGGGGGATGTCTTGATTCTTTTCAGATCGAATTCATTTTTTATTAACAGTGTAAAATGTTTTAAAAAAGGAAAAGAACAAAAATAAAAAGACAAGGACAGTTGTAGGGTGAATCCTAAGATAAGCATCTTTCAGTATAAAAAATTAAGAAGATATTCAAAGGAACTCATTCAGTCCCAGACCACTAAGACCCCCACACACAATGAGCCCACTAATGGTGACTGTACCAACAAGAATCTGTTGTACATTTACGGATGTTTTATTCATCATACTTGCAGGGTGAGACCACAAAATGCAACTGTAAAGAAATCGTGTTATTTTAATTGCATAGCCCATGGGAGCTGGTCACCATGGCAACATTAAAGCAGTAGAATGAGAATTTACAGCAATGCCTGGGATTTTTTTAAAGTGTACAAGAATCTTTTCCACAGTACAAAAATTGCATTACACATGCACATGCACACATATTTGTACTTGCTGTTGATCTGCTGAATACATAATTCCAATTTTTCAGGCTTTATTTCAAAAAAAAAAAAAAATCCCCTCATTCCAAAGACTTAACTATAATTCTAGATTTACTTCACACCATGAAAGATCTTACAATGAAATGGAGTTCCCACCCTCCAAAAAAAAGCTTTCACTCTGAAGATTTGAAACTTAAATTGGTTCTGATAATGATGGCAATGCAGCAGGACACACAAACACGAACGGCAACTAGGCACTCAGCCACATTCTGATATGTTTCCATGGCAATCCAGACTGGGATCGCATTGCATGCCCTAGCATTTGTTGGGTGCACACTTGTGTGGTGTTTGTGATTTTTATCACCAGTTAACATCTGAAAATAGAAACTGAGGTTTTACACAGGGGCATTGGAAGTTGAAATGATACACAGGCAGAAAATATTGCTTCTGATTGCACACAGCTGGTGATAAGAATTCACGGCACAGCAGAAAGACTTCACCAAACAGGATGCCATCTATTTATCTCTTCAAGAGGGTTTAGTTTCTACTTTTGTTTTGTTTTGGCAGCACTCAAAGTAAATCAGAACCTCTTTTGCTTTCTTCTCAGGTCAAGCAACCAAGAAAACATATGTGAGTTACAACAACCTCAGGATCTGACCTGCCTGGAAACGAGAAGTGTTTGTCCTTTATCTGTCTTTGGAAAAGCAAAGAGAGCTGTTGAGGATCAGTGAAAGACAGACAGAGAACACAAGCATCCCAGTACCACCTGCAGTACCTATGCACTCCAGGACTGTGGATCGCATCCAACCCTCATCCAGATATGATGCATGAGGCCTGACGGAGACTAGCAGAGCTTTAGGCCTGTGCAGCTGGGTCGGCTCTCAGAAGTAAGATGCAGGTTGTAAACTTGTGTTGTGGCCCCCCTGTCTGCCTCTGACACAGAATGACTTGCCTGCTAAAAGGAGTCACTGTGAATGAGGATCACCGCAAAAATGGACAAAATTGACTGCTTCAACATTTTCTTTTAAAATATCATTAAAGCCATATTCTCCTGAGGTTTCCATTACCAGATTTCTGTTTGCATTGTTTATAAGTGAGTATCTTCTGTGCCTCTTTTTTTCTTCTTGATTTAATGACCTTGAACAGCAGGCTCTGCCACATACAGTATTTTTCTTTTAAAAAAAAAAAAAAAAAAAAAAAGATTTCAAGTCCAATCAGTCCGAGAGCATTATTATGTTAAAGTGATGGGCATTGTTAGTATATTTTTTTTGTAAATATTTGAGAGTATTTTCATGTTTGGAGTACACTAAAATAGATATCCTGTCTTTATTCAATTGGATTTGGTTGGTAATGAAAAGCACCACAAAGTGTTCACTTTGCATGTGCCAATGTATGTCTGTTCCATTTGATGTAAACTTAAAAAAAAATATGAAAAAAGAGAGAAATAAATTCAAAAAATGACAATGAGCTTCAGAATCCTTCTGCAATTTGTTATCTTTATCAGAAGTGAACTGTGTTGAATGATGGAATATGGCTTTAATCTGTATCTGCAAGCATGTTTGTTGTACAGTTTCGTACTGGGTCTGCGTTGCTTAGTTATGCTGTGGGACACAATATCAGAGCAATCATGCAAGTATGTTGTGATGTCTGTCAAATAATGAATATGTAATAAAATAATTTTGTTATCTTTTATACAATGAAACCAGACAGAATATTATAATCATTTCTGAGCATGTGTGTGGATGAGTCTGTTTTTGTGAGTGGGCTTGTTTGTTTCAGAGCAGGAGATCTTAGAGCATGGTTAAACTGGTGTTTGAATAAATGCGCATAATGGGTGTGATAGAAATGTTTCGTGCTGGTTTACTGTCACACCCGAAGCTTATTAGTGAGCTGACTAAGCAGTGATGGAACCGGGCAGGAGGAGAGGACGCTCACCCACTCAGGCTTCCCCCCTTTTTTTTCTTTTTGTTTCACTCATTGTCTCTCTTTCTCACATTTGCTCCATTCAAGTGTTACCACCAATAACCTACAGCACAAGAAAGATATACTGTAACATGTCAGGTCAATTTGTCCTGCTGATGACCGAGTCATTATATATGAACCACTCTTTATTCCACTTCCTGCCTCCAAGCATAATGTTACTATTTTCAATATTGATCATTATATAAAAGCGTGATGATGCCACGCATGAGAGACTTCTGTTCTTTCACCAAGTAAGCAGCTCCCTTTAGGCTGTACAGTGGCAAATGATATATGACCAATAGATGACAAATCCTTTTTGTGTATTTCTGTGTGTGTGTGTGTGTGTGTGAGAGAGAGAGAGAGAGAGAGAGAGAGAGAGAGAGAGAGAGAGAGAGAGAGAGAAA
>JAOWBL010000022.1:10764181-10776259 GCA_028564865.1 Zenarchopterus dispar
GTGTGTGTGTGTGTGTGTGTGTGAGAGAGAGAGAGAGAGAGAGAGAGAGAGAGAGAGAGAGAGAGAGAGAGAGAATAATCGAGGTGGAGGGAGGGAGGGCATGAAATCCTTACCCACACAGGTTTTCTGTTGTTTCTTTTTCATTTGTCTGGCATCTCTCTCAGCTCCAGTGGGACCAGATGGTCTTTACTTCTCATTCGCACAGTCTGTCATTTTGTGTTGCACACAGCCAAGAAAAATCCCACTTACACCCAATTAAGACTAGCCTCTCCCCTGGCAAATTAATTGCCTGTGTCAGTGTCTGTGCGCAAGTAATCAGTAGGGGCTGAACAGAGTTTATATTTGCAGCTCAGCAAAAAGAAAAGAAACACTCAAAAGCTTTAGCATTGTTTGAGCAATGGCTTTTTTTTTATATGAAACAAAAAAGTAAAGATATTTGAAAGGATGAAAGAAAGCCAGGAATGGTTTACAATGACCTAAAATAGTTCAAGGTATGGACTGCTGTGGCTTGAATCTCTCAAGGCACTAGTGTAAGGGCCCACCTGCTCAGTATGCACCTGCTCTGTGAGCTCAAGTTTCCTTAGAGATTTAAATAGAAAATACATCAAAGCAAGGAAACTAACCATGGAGGACTGAGAGTTAGGCAAAATCCACAAACTTACATGTTTCTAACTTAAATGAAAGAGTCACTTTGTATAAGTATTCTGTATAGATTGTATATGTTATATATGTTCCAGTTTCTAACTAGACATGTAGCAATAGATTTTACAGGCTTGCTAAGAGTTCTGGCTCTCAGGAAATGTCTGGTTACAGACTTGTCAAAACTGTCCACACTGTCAAAAGAATTACAAGACTGCATGATCCAGTTTGGATGACAAGGTGACACTGTTGCTCTGAGAGACGAACATTTCATTGAGCGCCTTGTGTGACATGTAAAAGTCCCGGCTCCAAAGACTCCGGCTCTCTTCTGTCTGAGTGTTCATGTCATTTTGGTCGAGCTCCGCCTTTGAGGAAAGCCTTCTTTATCTTGTCAGAGCTTCTGATGCGCTCTTTCACAGACAATTTACTGATGCTGAGTCTAGATTAGCTCTGTTTCATGGCTCCTGGGCCTTGGCCTCTCCTATCTCTCCATAAATGTCCAATTATCCAACTGCAGCCAGAGTGAAACCTTATCTGCTTCTCGTCAGTGACCAACCGAAGCCTGATATAACGCAGGGTGGAAAAAGACTCTTCATTCCTCTCATTTTTTTCCCCCTCTGCTGCGTCTTATACTCAAAAGCTCCCTGTGACGCGTTTTGCTTTTTGGTTCCGAGCATCTTTTCCTTCCCCCGCATCTCTTCTGTTCTCAGGAAAAGAGGCCAGTTACTGCTACCAGCACGTACTGACACCAAGATTTCATAATTAGTGTTACTGTAAGATAGCTACTTGTTAGACATGAATCATCCACGTCTCCTCACAGCCACTAATTATCATCTGAAGGAAGTTCAGTAAATCATGGCTCCGCAGCAGATACAGTGTTTGTTTTGTTGAGAAAACTGTAGTTCCAGAAAATTAAGATTCAGTTTCTCTTCCTCTTGGTGAACATGTTAGTCTGGGGTCACCAGGTCCTTTTTCTTAACTTTTCATCATCATCCAGAGATCTACACCTTGCCCCACTTAAGCTGCACGTTGTTTGCCTATGTGTGTGTGTGTGTGTGTGTGTATAATTGCATGTGTTTGCTATAGCGTTATTGCATTTTTAATCAGCGGAAGAGACCAGGCATCACTCTCATCACATTAATGTCTCCTGGTATTTATTCCAATCTCTCAACACTTACCCTGTAGGGAGGGAGCTGGGTGGGTGGAGAGAATACAGTTGAAATTTGCTCGTTGACAGTGGTTAGAGATATGGATTCTGACAGTTCACAATTAGCTCAGTCACCTCCTTTATCTTCACTCATCTGGGAGATCACTGGCTGAGGGATTTTCACCTCTCTCGCTGCCTCCCTCTCTGTCTTCCCTTCCAATCTCTTTGATATCAAAACTTCTAATTCCAGTTAATGATTAACGGACAATTACAAATTAGACTTCATGGATTTAATTGACTGCTGTGTTATTAAGATGGCTGACTGAGACGAATGCTCTTGAGTATGCACAGCTGAGTAGGTGTACTCATCTGCTGCTTTTCCTGCGTCATAAAAAGCATCCATGAAGAGAAGACTTACCACGTCGTGAGTATGTGCTCTGCCTTGACTGAAGGAAATATGAGCCTATGTTGCAGTAGTTTGTACACCGATCAGATAAAATTGGACATTTTTACCACCTAATCAAAGCTCAGACTGAGGGCACAAACATTAGCCAACAGCGTTTAAACCATGACGGATCACCTGTGCCTTCAACAGGACTTGACATAGATGTGTAAGTGCTGCCTGGTTGTGAGAGCCAGCTCGAGAGCTCAGCCATTTATTTCAAGCAGCGACGTATTAACAATGTCCCACATCCCACCCACATTTAATTTAAAGCAAAGTAAATTCCTAAAGAGAAACAAACAAACTGATACAGAAGTAACCCGTTTACCAAGAGTAATAAAAATCCACATCAGTCAAATGTGAGATAAGCCGAATCTCAAAAGGTACAGCGAATAATTCAAACAAGTTCTGTAGGGAGGTAGATAAGTAAAAAACAAATTTAAAAAAAGTCTGCATAGTATTGAATTTGTATTCAGTCATTGTTCATAGAAATGATCCCAATTCAGGCAAATAACTCAATGGCATCAATCCACCTTAAAAAGCTTTAAGACTCTGATCTTTGCTTTTGGCATTATGCAGGAACTGCACAGTTAAATGATGATGAATCAATTCAAATTGTGAATTATAGTCTTACTTCACAAACTACATCTCAGGGATTGTGTTTCTCATTTTTCAGTTGGTGGTGGAGTGTGAAGCACTCTCCATTTGATTAAACTCTACCCAAAGGCTGCATCAATTATGTATCTTCACAATGGAGTTAATGGACTGCGATAGCAGCTGAAGATGACTTGACTAAATTTCTACATGACATGGTAGGAAAAATATCACTTCAATAATGTAACCCTCCTGAACCGCTTGTCTGGAATGATAAAACATCAGGTCAGCCTCCAGCTTATTAAACAGAACTACAATGTATTCTGTTAATTTTTCCGTTTATCAGTAAAAACATCATGGTGACAGATTTGTGTCCTCCAGGAGAGTGTAAAACGCATACAGATATAGTACATTTTCTGCCATGCGTGACGCAGTTCATAGCTTTAATGCACCTTTGTGAGGGATTATCTCTGCTCTGACTCCATGTGTGTATGTGAGTGAATTTTTAAGCTCAGCTTGCAATCCAAGCACCTTGTGATCCAGCTACTATAAGTCTAGTGTCTGGGGTTTTGATCCCAGGAGTAGTTCCTCATAGAGAGCAGAAGGGGCCCATCAAATCCAACTACATAGTCACTGACCCATCTGGTCATCAGGCCGGCAGGGAGTGCACAGGATGCAGAGACCAAAGCTCTGAACAAACACACAGCTCTGACATAAGTCTGACAGATCACACAATGTTTGTAAAAGCTAGAGGTGGTGTACAACAGCATACTGAGCAACCCTCATTTGAATTCATTTTTTAAGCAGTTCTTATCAAGTTTTAAAATTAGGTAAATACAGTGAAAACCATATGTTGCTATTATTTATCTGACAAAAACTACCCTGAGGGGAAAAAACAACTGCTGTAAAGAGGAATTTGCTTATACACAGCAATCTGGTCTAGGCTTTGACTGGGCCATTGCAGCACCTTAATTGTTTTCTTTTACAGCCACTCTGTTGTAGAGTTGCAGGTGTGTTTGGGATCATAGCCTTCCTCCATGACCCAATTCTTCATGGCTGCATGGAGTTTATGGGGAACACAAAGACTGCAGTGCTTGACTGCTGCTATGAAGTGTTCATATTGATGTACTGTGTTTGGTTTTTAAGAAACATGGCATACATTATGGCTGATATGGATGGTTTCCGTTTTCTAAAAGGTATTTTCCAGAGGTTTTATGTTTTGTTCAGATGCAGCTTTGCAAAACCCAAATCACACTGCCATGTGCTTTTTAGTTATAGAAAAGATGTTCTCATGGAAACTCTTTCAAAACATCCCATGCTCATGCTCAGTTTACCATTTACCACACTAAGTGAGACATGAAGAGTCTGAGATGTAGCTGTTGAGCTTTTTGCAATTTTTCTGAGCATTGCCCAGTTTCACCTTGGGGTGATCTTGCTTGGAATGTTTACTTTGTGGAAGATTGGCAGCTGTCTTGAGTGCTTTTCACAAATGAATCATGTTTCTCACAGCAAAATCATGGAGTTCAAATTGTGTGGAAATGGCCTTAAAACCTTACCTTTATTAATGTGTTTCACAATATGTGCATGCTTATGTGTGTGTGTTGGGGGGGGTAATAGTGAGGGATATATATATATATATATAAAGTATCTTGTCAGAGAGGGTGTATATCTTTTTCACAGGACTATAATAGTAAATAGTCAACACATATGATGTCATTGTAACCTTGTTCGAGTTCTACAAAACACGTTATGTGTTTTTACAGTTACATACTTACATAATGCATTGTACATAGTGGGATCTATAAAGTCAAAGCAGTTCTTTTTCTCTAAAATCACACACCAATGAGCATACCAGTTTTAATGTGAGGTTTAGTGTCTTGGCCAAGGAAATTAATCAATACTAATAGTTGAACTACTGACCTTTCTATAGCAGGACGGTCATTCTACGACGACTAAATGCAGCAGAGCATCCTCTGTATGCTATGAAGCATACAGAGGATGTGGGTAGCTGCTGCTTTCTAGCACTATAAAATCTTTAATGTACAGGCTTGGAAATGTTGCTAATGACCTCTCACATGTCAAGTGCCTGCTGGCCAAGTATAACGTCTCAGCCAAATATACTGCTCTCATTATTAAAACCTATATATTTTCTCCTTCATTTGTGAAACTTTCCTAACTTCTCAGCTTTGTCGCCCCTTTGAAAAGTCCATAGCTTCCACATAAACGGCCTCCTTCCATGACTGAAGTTGAGGATTTCCATCCCTACGCTGGAGTGGATCCAATTTGAGAGATAAGACACAAAATGCAATTACTCCACACTTTCTAAATGTGTGACTGAATGAGAGTCTCACAGTTGTTCTCCCTTATCTCACTTTCTAAGTATGAGTGTGACTTAAGAGAGAGCCAACATATTTTATTATCAGGGGGAATTGACTTAGGATCACTTCTTTGCTGATGCTATGTTTAATAAATAGCATCACATGCATCAGTGACACCCGAGCTGAAGCGTGTGTTGGGTGCTGGCAGCCCTCCTGGAAGGTAATGAATCGAAATAAATACAAATGTTGTAACAAAATCTTGTTATCCATTTATGCAAAATCTGACAAATGATTAGCACAGTTTTACATTACATTTACTATAAACAGAAGCTTCTCATTATTTGTCTACAAAGATATAATCTTATGCATAGAAGATTTTCATTATTTTGACCTTACTGTGATGCTACTGCCATCTATTGATCCATAACAAATATCTACCCACTTTGTGTTTGCTTGGTGGTTCTGAGACGTCATTTTGTATACCGTTTCCGATTGTGAGATCTAACACAATTAATACTGACAAATGACAAAATGGTGTTCTGAGCAGACTTCCTTTATGGGAAGAAGAATTACTGTAATTACAGAATGACCTCAAAATAACTATTCTTTCACAGGATGGTGCTGGAGACACTGTTAACTGAGATTGAAGAGCACGAAATTGGTTAAGATCTCTCAAACACATGGCATGTTTAAAGAAAGAAAAATCAGTATAAAACTACCATTTCTAATTTATAAAGCTACCTCAAATACTTATTGATAGTCAAAAAACTCCCAGATGCAAAGAATTATTTCTTGCCTACGCTAAAAATATGTAGCCAACTGCATCTTATTTGTTTGTTTGTTTGTTTTTTTTTAATTGTTTGCTAATTTTCTTTTAGAACATTTGTACATAGTTTGATTGACAGATGTTAACAACAGCATGCTGATGTGGTGGTTTTATCCTGCCTTGTTTAAATCTTTAATGAGGTCAATGTGGCATCTGCATGTTTCTCTATATGGCTTAGAGATTTTTCCATAGCTACTCTAGCCTCTTTCCCACAGCTCCAAAACATTAAGTAGACTGGTGATTTGAAATTTTCCATAGTATGGAGTGTGAGCGTCCGTGGCTGGTTGTTTCAGTGTGGCCTTGTGATGGGGAGAGCCAAACTTCCAACTCACTTCAGGGCAAACGTGTTTCACTATTTAAGTAGATTAAAATACACGTTTTAAAAGTTTCAATTTTGAAGTTTGAAAAGACAGGTTACAGAAGTACTAAGCAACAATTCTATTGACTAAATCCTGGATCTAGTTACCACTGACTCAAGTCACTCTGCTGAATATGAGCTCGGTCTGTAGGTTTGTGTCTAAAGCCACAGACTTTTAAAACAGTGTGGGGGTAAATAAAATATGCATATTTATCTATTTATTTATTTTTACCAAACTAAGAAAACACATGTAAAATCTTAAAATTTTCAAGTACATCACTATGAAACAGCAGCATTTGGGATTATTCACCAGTTACCTGTTGCTACAGAATCTGATCCAAAAGCTTATCATTTAACTAATTTCAGTGTATTCAGTACCCTTTTCACTTGTTAACTGACATCTGTTGGGCAGCACCTGGGTCTGAGCAAGATATGAGCTGTGGGGATCCTTGGAAGGGCAAGCTTTTCTTATGGAGGATACTGGTAAGCAGGGTGCCAGCATCTCAGATCCAAGGCACTGCGATGAAACAGCACGAGACCTTGAGCTCTTTGATGAAATGCAGTGATGCTGTTTCATCACTGCAATGAAACAGCATGAGACTACTGGTAGTTTTTTTTACCTGTAGCTGTCCCTAATTCCTCTAAACATTTACACACAAAAACACACCACAATCCTTAATTCCTCAGCGATCATGTTTCCAGAGCAAAGACTGGTTTCAGTGGTTTCCAGCCGTGCTAACTGCAGAAGTCTTGGAAAACGTGTGACACTAAAAACTGCAGCCCCAAAGAGAGGGTCTACGTCTCATTAACAGCCTGTTAGCCCACATGAAAGAGGGCTGAAAACCTCTCTGGCTATCTCTGGACTTGTTGGAAACCTTACCAATGCAACTTGACAAAGAGAATGACTATTTACATTTGTTTTGAATATTCTAGATTAAAGTCCATCCGAACATCAGTACTCAGTTTCACTCTTTTGTCAACACTGTAGCATAAGAGATTTTCTTTGGAGTGCTTTTATCTTCCTACATTTCCATTGTCTTTGTAGTTTGTCTATATATTTGAAGACAATATTGCTCGGAACAATGTCTCGCTCAGCTGGTTGAGCAGCACGTTATGCACCAACACTTAGGCCTCGTTGCAGTCATCTGTCTACTAACTGTCAAATATAAAGACAACCAGAGCTTTAAACAAAGAGTGATATTCCAAACTTGCAGGAAATTAGTTCTGTATGACAATCAATTCAAGTCTTTAGCTAATTGTAGAATTAAATGAAGAATGCAATTTGGAAGTGTCTCATGGAGGGACAACTTCCATCCATCCATTATCTATACCTGCTGAATCCATCTACAGGGTCACGGGGGTCTGCTGGAGCTTTTCTGTTGCTACTCAAACGAAAATATATGTATTGCACTTTGCTTCTTATTTTGAAATTTTCATGCACATAGTTTGAGTGGCATGTTGTGAGTAGGTATTGCAGCATTTCAAAAAAGGTAAAAGCTTTACTTGTCCGACCTCTTTTGTAATGTGTTGAAGGCCTGAAATGTGTCCCAACATTTTCTGACTCAGGGTTGTAAAAGCAACAGTTTGCTGGTTAGACTCAGAAACCTGAATGTATTTTAAAGAGATAGCTGTCTGGTTTAAAATATACTCTTACTACTGTTCAGTTAATGTTGTAGAAATACGTAAATTCATTATGATAAACTACTCTTTCAAGAAAAGAAATGAAAAATCCTTGTGCACAGAGTTGAAACTGAACTGGGCAACATCCGAGTGAGAAAAGGATTGTTATATAATTTAGCGCACAGGATCCACAACCAAGGAAGCCTTTCTCACATACTAAAGACTGCCTGAAACATGCCTACACTGACGTGTATCACATTTTATCATTCCAAGCTTGACCAATTTGGACTTAATCAGACCAAGAATAAGCAGTACACTTCCACTCTACCATTTTTAACCAATCAGAACAGACTTTTTGGGATGAAGATAAGAGCTAAAATTGAGTTCTTTGGACAAAAACAAATAAGAATGGCTGCAGTAATGTACAGTTATAGGATAAAAAAAATATTAGCTTTTTTAACAATGAAACAGGTGTATTTACTATAGAGCCCTAAAATGAAGTATCAGACCTTCAAATTAGCATGCTATGGGTTGTTTAAATGAATTTTATGGTTTCACAGAAAGCAGAATTTATGAAAAGCTGTCGCTGCTCATAAATAAGAGTCTTCTGCTGTGATTTTTCCAGTTATAAGACACATAAAAGCTCCTTTCATCTTTTTATGTGTATATGATCACCAGACTGCACATCAGTTCTCAGGTTAGAAAGGAGTCTGTGACATTGACAGTGGAAAAGTTACAAAAGTGTACTAAAAACCTACAGTATGTTACTTTCCAAACTAACACAGGTAAACACAGGTTTGTCTTCATATTTGTTACCTGTTTATTTAATTTATTTATTTATTTATTTTTGGTCCAAAGAAAGAGAATAGCTTCTGTTTCTTCATGTTTACCATGTAGCGGCTCGGTAATGAACAGTTGTCAAGAGTAGACCAAAGCTTGGTTGCAGAGGGGACTTTCACATTCTTGATGATCACCATAGTTTTTCCTGCACATTTGGAAATGAAAGCTGAATAAATTGCCGTTCATTTTGCTGCAGTCTGCAATATCAATCCTAAATACTCCCTGAAGTTATAAAAACAGGGGAGTAAATAATTCAGAGAATAGATCTTAATATATATACAGTATTGTAGTGACGGCTATGGGGATGCTATAGGCACTGTAAAGTGTGGCAGCACAAGGACTTGAGGGATGCCATTTCCTGTGGCTTTTCCTGGTCTGACTGTGGGGTTAAGGGTGTTTTTTCTGTGTGTTCTGTTATTATATGGCTTTTATTCTGTGTAGCTCTTGGTTTATTTATTAGGTTGTGTTTTATTTGTTTCAGCACCATAAGTGAAATGGGAGGGGCAGGTGATGACCCCTCTGGGGAACATGTTTTGGTGTGTTCATGGTCTCTTTATAAAATCCGAGTACTGTGTTCTCTCAAGTTGTCTCAACTCTCCAGTGTCTCAGTGTTCCTACAATATTTTTAACAGAGCTTCACATCATATCAGTATGACCCTCAGGTCACCCTCCAGTTTACTACTGTTTCCTGTTAATCTGTTAAACACTTCTAGGAGATCTGTATCTTTTAGGAGATTATATAGTTTCTGCACACACATTAACTCTCTCCGTGTGGTAAAAATATGTGCACCCCTCTATGCACAGATAACGCAAAGATTTTTTGAATGTTATTGGATTTTCACTGGGGTGTTGTGTTTAAAGAAAATCCCACGTTTATCTGACTCCCCAGCCACCTAAGTACTGACTTTGTATCATGTATGATCTTTTTTCACTGTTGAGTAATGTGGTGTTTGTTTTCCCATCCTGTATGTTGTTGCTGATTTTAAGAAAGCCCATTTATAGTACGTGAAACTTGTAATTGCTTTCCAGATACCTCTGTGTTTTTACTCCCTTTGCTTTTGTAGCAGCATGCTGTAAATCTTATGTTCCAGTGGGCATGGGCAGAGAGTAAGAACAGATACTAGTGTGTGTGTATGTGTGTAGTGATCAATACACCTCCAAAAGAACAGTTCAATACAAAAAAAAGGCTGCCTACTTAGTCTGAAATCTTCTCCTGTTAAGCTGATGTTACTGTCAGTTGCTGTGGTCTAGGAAGTCTTTATGATGAGTGTTTTTAGATATAATGATGGGACCAGAGACTCTCCAGTTAAAAGCACACCACAAAGAGAAAGATGATGCATACTTCATCTTGTGAAAGTGATCTCGTTTCTGTGTTGTACATAATTTAGAGTATAAACAGGCTGAGCTTTTGAAGGGAGAGGGAGGTTAGTTCAACCTGAATCCACTGCTGTTATTTCTTCTCTACTCTCAGATGTACAGCCTTGTAAATGTTTCAAATGACCTCGTACAATACAAGTATCGGCTGACCCTGCAGTAAGCTTCAACCTGAATTACTCCTCACACCATTAAAGCCAGAGTGAGAAAAAAAATCTACTTGTTTTCTTCCTCAGCTGCTTCCAAAACTAATTTCTCAGCCTTTTCATACCTCTAAAAGTCCACAGCTTCCACACGAACTGGGTCCTTCTGTGACTGAAGTTGAGGAATTTTCATCCCTGCACTGAAGTGGATCCAATTTGAGAGATAAGGCGCAGAACGCAATTACTCCACACTTTCTAAATGTGTGACTGAATGAGAGTCTCACAGTTGTTCTCCCTTATCGCACATTTAGGTATAAGTGTGACTTAAGAGAGAGCCAACACATTTTATTATCAGGGGAAATCGACTCAGGATCCTTTCTTTGCTGATGTTGTGTTTGATAAATTGCATCGCATGCATCAGTGACACCTCCACCAAGTTGTGTGTTGCATTTTGGCAGCCCTCCTGAAAGGTAATGAATTAAAATAAACACAAATATCTTCAAACACAATCTTGTTACCCATAGGTGCAGAATTTGACAAATGATTATCACAGTTTTACATTATATTTAGTGCAGATAAAGGCAACTTATTATTTGTCCACAAAAGATATAATCTCGTATGAGGAGAATTCTTCAGTATGATGTGTTGCTACTGCCATCTATTGATACACTGATATCTGTTTTGTGTCGACTTAGAGCCTCCAGTTTTTTCAATATCCTGCCTGCGACTGTAAGATCTATACAAACAATTATGACAGATGGCAAAATGTAGGTCTGAATCAACTTCCTGTTTAGTGTTCAGAGAACGACAAAAAAAAAAAAAAAAAAACCCTCATGCGTCAGTGTCAAAACGCATGAAAGTTTACTTCCTTTATTTTTTCACTAGATGGCGCTGCAGTCATCGTTGACGGAGGGAAAGGCCTCAAGTGAGGACTTTCCTTAAAATAAGTTTTAATGATGCGTGACAGAAGCACTACAACAATGTTACTTATTCAAAAGAGACAAATGAGTTTTTACATCCCTCACACACCGGGAAGAAAAAAAATGTAGTCCACCCTCTATTTATTCATAAAAATTCACAAGTTACTTTTACAAACTTTCCACAAACAGTTGGCTTTTGGGTAAGAACTTTTTACTTACACTTTAAGGAAGTAATGACGTGCAATGACACAGGTAGGTAATAATATTCTAATATTTTAGCATACCTTTGACAGATAAAGTATTGTGCCTATCTCTCTCTCTCTCTCTACTGTTAGCACATTCTGTAATATCTAAAATAGTGCAATACTGTGCAAACCATTTTTATTGATTCCCTGTAAGTCAATTTTATTTATACAGCACATTCAAAAACAACAAATGTTGGCTAAAGTGCTTTAGATTCAAATGAAATTAAATTTTATTTTAAAAAATAAATTACAAATTCAATAATGTTATAAAATTATAAAACAAGATGAATAAAATCATAATGTTAAAAAAAGAACATTTTAACACCATGTATCTATCCTACTTTAGCCCAAAGCCAAGGATAAGAAGTTAATCTTGTGAAACCATTTGATTATGTGAACAGTTGGAGTCGAAACTGTTGAAACTGTTGTGCAGCTCCAGCAGGTACTCCATCACCTCTGTGTTTTCATTTGGATCTTAGAACATGGAGAAGCAGCTCTGCAGTCTTAAAAAGGTACGAAAGTATGGAAATGACTCTTTTTTTTTTTTTTTTTTTTTTTTTAATAAATCATCATCAGAGGGTGAATATTCCTCTTCAGAATTTTTTTTTTTTT
>JAOWBL010000022.1:10776359-10808272 GCA_028564865.1 Zenarchopterus dispar
GTGTTTTCATTTGGATCTTAGAACATGGAGAAGCAGCTCTGCAGTCTTAAAAAGGTACGAAAGTATGGAAATGACTCAATAAAATGGTGCAAATCCATTTACAATTTTGAAAAAACATATCTTAAAATCAATTTGAAAATCAACCTTGTTTTTGAATGTTAAGAACATATTACTCACTTTTAAAACTTTGAATGTATTGATTTTATTTATAAGAGGTCCTTACAAACTCACAAGAGCAGTTGTGTCCTCTGTGCTGCATGTTTTAAAACCAGACTGAAACTCGCATATATTATAAGCATGTACAAATGTTTGAGGTTGATAAAAAAAAAACAACCTTCTTCATGTCTTTAGACAGAAATGGAGTTTAGATGTTGGTTTATAGTTGGAGAGAAGAGTTGGATCAAGTTTTTTCTTTTTCTTTGTATGAGAAAGTTCACAACAGCAAAGCAGCTTGAGCATGATCTGGTTAATCTACATGGCAATATTTGAGTCAACAATATGAAAAACAGCTCTGAAAAGGTGAGAAGGAATACCGTCTGATGGACAATTTAAAAGCTGCGATTTGTAAAACGGAAAATTTCACTGGCTCAAACTTGTCAAAATAGCATGATCAGGGAGGATCAGAATTATTGTGAGCTCATGAGGACTTCAAAGAAAAAACTTTTTTTTATTTAAAAAAGAAGAGGAAATTTGATGCTACTGCCTGACCACCAAGACAAGAATTTCCAACTGAGATAGAAGCAATAAAAAGAACATGAGGTCCACGACTATTATTAGGAACTGACAGATAAGCAGTCTTAGCAGTTTTTACACCTCACTGGTATTTTGACAGCCAGTGGTGAAAAATAGTGGAGAAGAGACCTGAAATTTGTCCTTTTTTTCCACTTTCTCTCAGCACGTCTGCATTCACCTCTGAGTCTTACTCTCTGGATTTTCCAAGTGGAGTTACAGAGTCTAAGACGGTAGTGGAGCTGAAAAGGTTTGTGACGCTGAGACTGGAGCAACTTTGGAGTTTCCAAAAGGACACAGATAAGATACTAAATATATAATCCTAGTCACCCTGACAATTATCCTCATCACTATTATTATTTTTTTGCTTTCGGCCTAATGGAGACAAAGAGCCAGACGTGTTGAACTAATGAGGTCTATTATTGAGATGCACATATCTAATCTGATGGTGTTGCCCACCGTCATATCCTCGCCTCCATTCCCGTTCCTAAACAGCCCGTCACCTTATTGCCGCATCAAGCCCTCAGGCACTCAGGATTATATGATTGATTTTGTGTTTGTTACTTTTCCTTCTTTCCTTTTAAATAAACAGAATAGTTTGTATCAATAACCGTATGAGAAACAGTATGAAAAACATGACCCAACTGTCTGCAATGAGAGCCTGACCACAGGAGTCATAAACACACACAAAGACAGAGAGAGAGAGAGAGAGAGAGAGAGAGAGAGAGAGAGAGAGAGAGAGAGAGAGAGAGATGGGGCTCTGCTAGTATTTAATGTCAAAGATACAGAACTTGTTTCAAAAACACTTAAAGGTAGAAATCTGTAAAGTAATTTCACAGAGACATAATGCAAAGAATTTGCACTGATCCATCGATTCTTTCAGAAATGAGAAGTCGTGAAACAGATGAAATAACCGCATCAAACACATCACCAGCTGAAAGGTAAGCCCTCCTCACAGGTTTTCATGATGTTACTTTTTTTTTTTACATCTCATACATCAAGTTTCATTCCAGATAAATTATTAACAAATGCAGAGGAGGAGGTTGATGAAGTGAGAGATTCGCTGGCCGGAAAATAGCTCAACGCCGCATTTTCATGTACTCTTACTCATCTCATACCAGTCATTCTAATCGATCAACCTGAATCCGTTTATATCGTCAAACCACTCAGCTGTGGCTGCAGGAGCTAGAGTAGGTTATCCTTCAAAGAGAAAATTAATAAAACATATATTTCAACATTCAGTGAACTGTGGTGCGTACCCTCTACAACTTCCAAAACCCCCAAATGCAAGAGAAGCATGTCATGTAAAGTTCACAACCCAATAATCTCACGCTGAAAACCATGTCCTCTGGTGTCTCCAAGAGCAGGAAATCACTGAAAATATGAAAACATTCAAAGAAACATGTTTCTGGTGACAACAACCTCCAAAAAGTCCCCCCCCTCATTACAACCAAATAAAATAAAATGTGTAGCTACATTTTTAATTCCTAAATAATGCTCCTTTTAATCCTTTGGGTTTCTTTTCACTGTGAAACACAGCCGTCTATCTACCTTTATTTAAAATGTGTACTTTCCAGGTCTTCCATATAACAAATGGACTCAATTCAGTTAAAATCCTAAGAAATATCTGTAGCCATGAGAAAAACGTTGGTACACTAGTTTGCATTTTTAATCAATTTAACAACCCAGATCTAATTTCGCACTCAGTGGGTGACTAACAAATGTACAGGATTCAATCACCCAGAATCACTTGTTTGTAAAACAGATTATTATTAACCTTAATTTGTCATGTGATCAGAGACATGGTAATCAATTACAGTGTATGCTAATTAATGAGAAGAAAAAAAAGTAAATGAGAACAGGACATTTAACAACTGCAGTAGACATGTAGAAATCATGTTTCTTAAGATTCATAAACATCACTGGTGCAATATTTGTTGCTGCATAGCTGTGCTCGGGTGCTAGAAATGACAACCACTGTTCTTGAGCAAGATTTGATCAATTATACTTAAAATTAAAAAAACAAATAAAATAAAATAAAAAAAGATATAAAACACACACACCCTGAGAAGTCAATGTTTCCTCTACACTTACATGCAAGAAGGTGAATATTGTTTGTGCTTGATGGACAATGTGAGATGACTCATCCGTTAGCGCTGCCATTATTATTCAAGTTCAAATCATTTTCAGAAGCAAGCTGCTCTTAACATTTTAAGTGACCATAAGTTTTTTTTACATGATTTATGCCTTGTAAATCCCTGTCATCATACTCTTGAAACTTTCAAGATATGCGAATCATTTTCAAATTGAAATTTTAAACTCACTCATCTTTTATGAATTAAATTTGCTGAAAAGAATGAACTGGAGACCAAGTCTTAAAAAGAAATTTGGGAAATGATTTTTAAATAAAGCAATAATCTCTGGAGGAGTTTGCACAATAATGCAACAACTGCACATCACATTTAATGTTTGTTGTTTTTAAGGAAAATTCTGTATCCAACTGTGGCTGACTTTTTTTGTGTCAAAATTATATCTGAGCTTGAAATGAGTTTTGTAGAACTGTGTGAAAACAAATCATAGTGCCATGTATTGTAATTTGAAAATCTGCAACATTTAAAATAAAAAAAACAGTCTGAGCTTTTTAAAACATAGTAAATGTTCTATACTACAACAATCTTATATTGAGACACTCAATTGATTTTTTTTTTTTTTTAAAGATGGAGAACAGAAGTAGGAACAGCACAGATTCTCTTAAATGGCACAGAAAGGAAGCAGTTTGCTTAAAATACCAGTCTCACAGCTTCCTGATGTGTATTTGGTTTATTACAATGTCAGCACCACTCAAACCCAGCCATACACAAGAAGCAATTTTAGCCTGATTGAGTTAGCGCTGTCAAGAACGTGACAAACTGCAAGACCACTTTCATACACTCCACTAAATTTCACATAATGGAAAAATAAATTCCTGGGGTAGTTTTATTAGACATTTCAAACTTGCTTTAACCCTATCTCAGCATTTGCATAGTTGGTTGTGACTTGTAAGAGGACTCACTCCCACAGGACATGTAAATGTAAAGAGCTGAATCAACATTTAATGAACTACAATTCTGACTTGAGTCGCGTACATTGTCACTATCAGTTCTTTAACACGCCTTCACACAAACAAACACACATCCGATGAAAGATGTTTATTCCCCTTACACATTCTCAAATAAATGGGACTATACACCATCTGAGGCTTTACAAATAGTATTACATTTTATTAATACATTTTCATAAAACAAGTTTAAGACTGTATCAAAAACTCAGTAAAAACATTAGATTTTTTTAACCATTTTTCTTATGGTGATATCAGATATGAAATGTACATAATTCACATATTGTTGTGGTTTATTTGTTCCCCCATCACACTGACATGATGCATAACGTTTTCTGTGATGGTCAAGTAAACAATCTTTTATACCCTCACAAACTAAGGTTTTTTTTTCTTCTTCTTATGACTGTGATCATAAATCTAGACATACAATTAAAAAATAAAATCATTTCCCCCACTCACCCCCACTTCCCAACTAAGTTTACTGATAAAACATTAACATTATGAAGTTGTCTGATTTCACAGGCACACAATATGTACATCCCCGTGTACCCCATGCCTCGTCTGAAATGACAGGCGGTGCACTTAACCTAGCAGTGCAACACCTAGAAACAGAGCAGTGATAATACAGTACTCTATGCCCACCCACCCACCCCCTCACGCCATTAAAACCAACTGAACACAAGACTGTGGATCCACTTCATTAAAAGATTCTCACCCTGCTGTGAACCACAGCATTCCAATGGCCCCTTTGTTATTGTTGTAGCAACCCTATGAGGTTTGCCTTATGACTAAAGACATCACCTTGGCAACAGTAAAACCAATCATCCTACAGGCAGCTTCAGTGGCACAAAAAGAAAAAAAAGAGAAAGAAATTAGACTACAGTTATGACAGGCATGATCAAAGTAATGACCTTTGTGATCAAACACCAGAATAATTTCAGTTATATAGTGAGTTCAAAGAAAAAAAAAATTTTTCCTTCTTACTGGCCTACCACTTCTTTTTTTTTTTTTTTTTTTTAAATTCGTGCAGGACACATAGTGCAAGGTTTAACAAGAATTTGCATAAGTGCAAGGTCTGCATGTTATTGTCAAGAGGGAGGAAAGTAAAACAACAGGGAAGATCAATGCCTAAGAAAATAAAAGAAAATATTTGTAAATAAAATGTTTAATGTTTTCAGTTTGCCACTTTGTATTTCATCCCCTCTAGAAATAACAAGCGCAAAATCTTAGTAAACCTAGCTCAAGGGCAGATAAGAATGATTTAGAACTCATAAAGATTAACACTGTGACGGAGAGCCTCAAGTCTGTTGTCATGGTGACATCTGCACAAAAGGCCCTGTGGACATCTTTCCTGCTTCTTTATCATTTTCTATACAATAGAAATAGTACATCATTGAAGATAAAATGGACTCCTCTTGGCAGAAAGAGAAAAAAAGAAATTGCAAGAAGTTAAAACCAGATTTGAAGGACAGGGGGAAAAAAATGCTGGGAATACAAATTATTCTCCATCCATTTGTCCTGTGACAATAGCAGAATTGTACCTTAACATTGTCTTAGCCATGATGGTCAGATATATATGGTTGCCTGCTCCTCTACAAAGTCAAAGCCATTTCATTGAACACAATTTATAATTACTCCTGGAGTAGTTTCTGAGAAGCATCTCTATCATGCCCCCACTTTCCAGACTGAAAGCCCGAGTGTGCATTAGGGGGGCACATAGGGAGGTGGTGATCTGTACGCCGTCATGTTCTTAGGGCGTGAGCCTTTGCCCTCAATGGGGACAGTAAATGGTGGTGGGGGCTGGTAAGGTGGAGCATTTGGATCATCATCTTGATAGACTGAGTACTCCTCCAGCAGATCCTGGTTGAGCAGGGTGCTGTGGGGGCCAGCTATGTTGGGGTACTCTGGAGGAGGAAGTGGGGGCTTTTCTTCTTGAAGGATAAGAGGGATGCTGGATGATGGAGGTGACTTGGAATCATCTAATTCATCTGCAAATATTATAGGAACTCCCTTCTTTATGAAAGTGGCCTGTTCCTCTATGGTCATCTTCCCTTTGCGTTTCTTTCTGTAGCAGACCATGGCAATGATCCCAGCTATGAAAAGCAGAGCTGCCACCACAACAGCGGGAATGACTGTGTGAAGGTAAACGTCATCACTGCTCCTACGACCTGTTCCTGGGGAAGGTGTAGCTGTAGGAAGAACAGGCATGGAGATCTCTCCAGGTGGGATGAATGTGTACCTCTGACATTCATTTGTGCCACGAACAGAGATGTTAATAGGTTTGAATTCAGGCTCCATGGCTTTGATGAAGGCCAGTTTAGGTGTCCCTTGGGGGTCTGAGATTCTGTTACTGAGAACTGTGATCTGATCTTTCGGACAAGGGCTCTGCGGTAGGCTGTTATTGGTCCATTCAACAACAATGGAGCCCTTAGTAATGTTCCTCAGGGTCACTGTGCTACTATTTCGATCGCCAAGGGCATAAGCCAACTTTTTGGTCAAAAGAATCCTCTTGTGGACATCATTGCTTAAAGTTTTAGGGTCACCATGAAAACGGGCAGCAAACACAACTGATGGTTTGTCACTGTAAGACCAACGGTTGACTCTGACCTCAAATGCATCCATGATGCTTTTCCCACCTTTATCTGTGGCCAACATGAAATACTCACGGGGTCCCACATCCTCTTCCATTGGAAGACCATACAAAAGCTGGATAGTACTATTGAACTGGATCCATGATGTTTCATTCACTGCGTCTTTTGGATTGTACCTCAAAGTCAAACGCAGATTGTCAGTGGTACCATCCTCTTTGTCATAGAATGCATCAGAAGCAATTTTAAGTTCAAAGTACCTCCCAACCCATGCGGTCACTTGATCAATGGGGTTGCGTATTTCTGGGATCTGATTTAAGTCTGGAGCAAGAGAGAGGGGAGTTGTTCGCCTTGGTGGTTTGACAGTTGTTGATTTTGGTTCTCGAGGAGATGGGGTGGAGATTTTGGTTTTCCTTGGTTTCTTTGTGGTAGAGGGCTTGGGTCTTTTAGTGGTGCTTGGTGGTGTTGGCAAAGCAGTAGCTTCCACAATTGTAGGCCGAGTCATGGTAGGTTGGATTGGGACAGTGCTTGTAGTTCCTAGAACTCTGGTTGGTTGCGGAGGTCCAAAGACAGGTGTATGGGCCATCTGATCTCTGACCCTCATGGTAGGCTTCACTGGAAGAGGCAAAGGGCCTCTAACAGGAGGAGCAGGATACTCTGTTGCTGGAGCAATAGCGGGTGAAGTTGGGGTAGGAACGATACGTGAATAGGGCTCTTGGTAAACAGTCGGAGGAAGCAGGGATGGCACTGGAGTAGGAGTATTGTACAATTGGCGCCTAACCCGTTTCAATCCATGAGGTTTTTTGTTGACAATGTGCCAGCCAACCACTGGGTAACCCAGCTTGGCTGACATTGTCCCATCCTTTGCTGAGGATTGGACACTGCTGATGTCAGGAATGCTGCTATAATCCAGGGCACATCCAACTTTCCATGACAGTAGGGCCCCATTCTCAACCACTTTCTTAGCATTTCCTGGTCCAGCCATGAAAGCAGACATATCAAATAAGCGGTTGTTGACAACAGGGACCACCCTCATGTGTTCTAGGGGCACATGTGAGAATTGTCTCATAATGCCTACCAACTTGACCCTCTGTTCAGCAACCATCTTTGTCAAGTCGGCATCCAATATAACAGTGAGAACAGTGACAGGCTCTTCAGGGCCACAGTTGAAAGGCTGTAGGGCACTTACATCAGACTGTAGAGCAAGCAAGGTGGGTTCAGTTTCAGCCCGTTCTTCTGGGTAGACTTCAATAGAGAACACTGTACTGGGGTAACTTTGACTGCTTGTCTTCTCAGTTATATTCTCACCTGACACCAAGATATGATATACACCCCTGTCTTGCTCCAGAGCCAAACCTTTTAGAGTGCAGCTTTCTTTGTCCCAGTATAGCCAAGAAGGTAAAGTCTTTTTTCCCATTTCAGTGAGCTGCAATATGAAAAGGAAAGGCACTATTAATGTGTTTAATCAATGTGCATTACTCCGAGATAAAAGTCAGGTCCACAAGCAAAGCTTTGCTACCATTCATTATGTGAATGATCCATCAAAAAGTAGTTACAAATGACTATGAACCCATGATTATATTTTAATCAAAGAAACACAATTTGAATCAGTAACTATTAGAGCATTTGTTTTATTTAAAATGAAGTGAATAAATTATCATACATTATAACCCTGTACTCAATTCTCCTTCACATTAAGCAAGCTGTCAGTGACAGGGGAAATGTACTGGATGAAAATGAAAGTAAATTGAAATGTGTGGTAAAATAAAAAAAATATAAATAAAAAAATAAACCCTTCCCTCAATTCCCCACTTCCTCCATTCAGTACATCCTGCTAAATATGAACAGGAAGCAGAGCGAGCTTCTTTTCATAATAACTGTGTGAGTCATCACTCATCATTCTGAGTTGTTACTATATGACAGGATACTATTCAGTATCACTACTTGGGCCAGTAATAGTCCAATCTCATAAGACTGACTGGAACAAATCGCAGTACAGTCAGCTTCAATCCGCATTGGGAAAGTGATCATAACTGAAAGGAATAAACATAGCATTATATCTAACAAATTTCTACAGTGAAGCAAAAAAAAAAAAAAATATTGCTTATGTGCCAACTGTAGTTTAGAGGAGACAGAAGAACCATGAAGAAATGTAATATTGCTTTTATGCTAAGACAACTGCATACATCTTCAGAGATGCCAATTTTATTTCTTCCCCTTACCACACTTTAATTCATTTCTACCTAAAACACTGAGCTTCGAGTTTCAGCTATTTTTCCTCTCTCCATTTACATCCAAAATGGGGATAAACACTTTAGCAAATAAAAAGCCCTATCAAAATCACAAACATTTCTTATACCATTGTATCTTGCAGAGTAAGATTCATATGTTTATCAATATTTCCTCCAGTAAAAGTAATCCATGATTTTTTTTTTTTTTTGGGACAAAAATAAATATTTCCCTGATAAGAGCAGCACTAGATTTATGACTTTTTTGTTTTGTCTGTAATGGCTTATTATAAGTGTACTTACATGGACACTGCAGCTCACTTGAGTAGGTCCTGGTGGAACCTTCAGCTGGAACACTTGGCCCGCGATTGCTGAGGAGTCAGGGATGTTGGTGTGCCCTCCCACATTCTTTGCAGAGAAATCTGGAAGAGCTGTTGCCGGCCCTTCATCTACTGAAGACGCTGCAGCCTGGAGCTCAGAGAGCACAGAGGACTGCATAGAGGCCTCTAACTCCACAGAAATCATGTCCACCACTGTCTCTTGCTGTTCTGGCACAGAGCCTTGGGCCAGGGTTGCTAGAAGCAACATCACCACAGAAAGAGTTCTCCAAGAATAAAGCCTGCTCCTCCTTGCATCGCCACAGCTCATGTCCCTCGGTTTCAAGCGCATAGTAACAGACCTTTGGGCTGCCCAACAGATATTGATGAACAACTGAAAAGGCCACATGCACTTAAGCCAGTCTGATGATATGCTTCTGGATCAGATTCTCTAATGATTGGCTATGCTCACAAATGCAGCGGTTTCTCTTTGTTGTCCACTGTGATCCATGAAGAGCTCTTTGGCAGCCTGTCAGACAGCCATGTCAGTTCACTGTATGAAAGATGGGGAGAAGAGAAAAAAAAAAAAACACAAATATGAGTGACATTATAGCAAGCACACATTAAAACAGCAGTACAAAAGGTATAAGGAGTTCCGTTGCCTACACTGGAGTTTATATAGATTCTAAAAATAAGTTTACACATTATACGTTTACATAAAAATGACAAAAGATGTTAAAACTCCATAACATGCAGTGTAAATATTGCACCTATTTTTAAAGAAATCCACCTGCCAAGCATGTTTACCAGCCAAAATAGTACATTGCTTTTTTGTTTTCCATATACATTAATTTCAATAAATATAATTGAGATCAAATATTACACTGATACAAACTTAAAGAAGAGTCCAGAAAAAAACCCAAGCAGAATTAATTTTAATATGTTGACGAGTGGCTGAGTAATTCAAGACCGACTACAATTCCAGAAGTCAACTGGAATTCAACTAATGTTGAACATACAGAAAAATAGCACAACTGACCAAGAGATGGCAGTATAAACTGTAAAAACAATGGACGAAGCATCAGGTCAGGTGACCCATTGGTTTCTAAAAAGCGTTTTGAAGGCGGGTTTTCTTCTTGCCTGGCACAGCCATGTTGCTTCTGAAATCAATGGAAACAACCACTGTATGTCAAAGTTAGCTTTGCTCCCTGTTCCCTTCAGTTGAACCCCGATGAAATACCTGCAGAGCTGCAGTCAGATGCTTATAGCGGGATATAACCTTAACCCCTTAGTAACCAAACATTTACTGAATAACATATATCCTGCATACTATAGCAGCCTGAAAACTTCCACACCACAAACAAACAAAAAAGTTCAGTAATGTCTCCAGCTAAACTGTTAAAATGAAAACAAACCAAAACAGTTTTCCTGGGAAATTAAGATATTTGTTTGGTTTTGCCCATTCAATTTCATTTGTTAGCTGATAATTTTCTTCCTAAGAAATATAATTATAAAAAACTATAATCCCTTCTTCATGGGAATAATGGTGGTCTAACAAGGGTAGCCTTTTTTTGCAACTATGTATCAGGACTGATGTCTGTAAAGGGCTATTCCAATATCATGTTGAAGATGTAATTTCGACTGCTATTACATTTAAAATGTCAAGCAGTTCAGCTTCACTTATACATGAGATTTTAGTGTTTTATGAGCGATTGGAAAAAAATATAGCATAATGTTTTTTATCTGTTAAAATGTATATTAAAAAGGTAGTGGGTAACTTCAAATATTCAATGTCAAAAAAATGTAAAGGGTACAGTATTTCCTCTAACATGCAAGTAGTCCAATTTTGAAGTTTAGTGTGTGTCTGTGTGTGTGTGTGTGTGTGTGTGTATATATATATATATATATATAAAAATATAAATAAATGAATAAATTACAGGACATCGTGACCTCAGTTACTTCTAACACATTCAGTTCAGACTGGAAATGTTATGCTTCATAATCTGCTTCAACCACTTGCTGCATCTGAAAGTAACATAACCTATTAACCAGGCAATGATATGCCCTTTATCTATAACTTTTATCAATAAACAAACTCAGTAAAATCCCCCTCTCTGCTCAAACAAGAAACTCTAAAGCACCAATGACACATGTTGCAAGAATGCTCGGTGGGTGAATCTTCCAAACTCTACCAGATGGAAGCTGAACGTAAAGACAAAATATGTTGCATCACACCTTAAGGCAATTACCCTGTGCATGCAAGTGCACACGCACACACAGGTAGGGGGAGTACATCTAAGCATCAAAGCAAGCCCTCCCGTGGCCTAGATTTTATTGCATTCCTGAAACTGTTGAGGCAACATTAGTTAAAAGATAAAATGAAAAATGTCACACAGTGGTGCTGTGGGGTTTGGCTTTGCAAAACTCAAGGTCTTACAGACACTGACTGGAACATCCTCAATAAAACATTTGCAATTAAGCATTTCAACATAAACAGTTGGTGGCATTTATTCTCCATGCAGCTGCAAATAATCAATGGCTGAACAAGGAGACAAAAGATAATGTGATCCAGCGATTCCTCAAACTGAGGAGAAAAAGCAGAAAATAATTGTCAGTATATATAACAATATTAGTTTCATCCTGCTTTTTCTAAGTGGGTAGGGAAAGCAAAAGTATGAATTTTGAAAGCATCTGTGTCAACACAAATACAATTAAGGAAAGTATTTCTATGACATCAAACATTATACTCTAAAATATTTCAGAAACAAACTTTCAAAAGTTGCAGAACTAAGCAAAGATTAAAACCCAATTGTTCTGGTATTTTCTTTGAAGTCAAAAATGACACAGGTTATTCTTTTTACTACCATGCATTTGCTTAGTATTTACTGATTTGAGTTTAGCCTTTTAGTAAATGCATAATTTCAATGATACAGGTTTTGGTGTGTGGGATTCCATTCCATTTCACACTGAGGCCTGCACCACTGGGGGGACAAAAGCGTTTTACAGCCATCCATGCAGTGTGCTGTTCAACAGTAGTTAAAACTTGAAAACCATCAAAAATAATTAGGCCTCCAATGCACAGTGGCACTCAGGGCCAATTGAATTGACGTACCACATGCAGCAGCCTCTAGATAGAGCATGAGCTGAATAACAAACATATCCACAAGACAAGCTTGCTTTGCAGTTGGATGTTTCCCTAGTGTTGCCTTCTACTCTGAAATATGTGAGGAGTAATAAAATATGTGGGGGTTATCAGAAAAAAGAAAAGAAAAAAAAATGCAGCCACTGCGTGTCAATAAATGAATAAATAAAATAAATTCAGCCATTGCCAGAGTGAAAGTCCAATTTCACGTTGTGATCTCACTGCAACTCCTGTTTTGTTTTTGTTTTTTTTTGTTTGTTTGTTTTTTTAAAGTCCTGGGAGAGAAATGCCTGATGTCAAATATAGATTCAAATCATTTGGGATATTAATTTTAATTCAAAGCTCACTAAAGCATGACAAAAATAGTGCAAACTATACCAGCAATACAAGTATCCAGTGTACAGTAGGTATATTGTTTGTGTTGTATCATGTGCATAGACTTGTATTTGCAACAGTTTACTTATTTATTGACACACACACTTACATACCTAGAGAACTACAGGTTCAAACAGGGTCCCAAATCTCATGTTTCTGGTCAAATTTTCTGGTTTACTGCCACTACAAAGTGGCAATAAGCCCGAAATAACCCCGAAAAACTTCACTGCCACTCAAATTAACTACTAGGGTCACAACAAACACAAAAAAAGAAAAACAACTACAAAGAGATTCATAATGAGACAGAGCAGGATCGAAAACACTCCAACAACCTCAAAGAGATTGTAAATATCTCTCAGACTCTACAAAATTACTCCAAATAACTCAAGACATAAAAGATGGCCGTAACATCAGGAAACAAGACCTGAAGCAAATTAAAACGAATTAAAAGTACAACAAATGTGGGAACTTAATACAAATTGGTATATATGGATTTTAAAATATATCTACACATTACATGATGAAAATTGATTCACACCAGTGAACAATGACATCGGTCACTGTTTTTCTACCAGCTCGGGTATCTCCTCTCTGTGGAGGACTGTAGGGGGACTTCTACAAATCTGAGCCCTGGGGCCCGTTGACTAATAATCCGCTCCCATCTATTGTAAATCCAGCTAAACCAACCTTTCCACCTGTAACAGCTCCAACCACTCAGATATTCTAGTTTAGTGACATGAAATCTTATTCTAAACATTTAACAAAGCAGAAAGGGAAAAAAAGAGTCGAAATTAACACCCCAGTCTGATGTTTCGGCATCGACAGGCTTCCGAACCCCAATGGCCGGTTTTGCCAGCCAGTTGCTGTGTTTAAGACGGCGTTAGCTCACTAACCAGACATTAGCTACCGGGCCCGTTGGACTCAGTGTAACAGGCCCTTGGAAATGACAACGCCACCTACGACGTTCAACCTTGATAAATAACTTCGCAGCCCACGTCGGGGAAACTATCAGTCAGTCAGATATTATCTATCTAAAACGGGGCAGGATCGCCAGGCAGTAGACTGAGTAGCTGGTTGGGTTGAGCGTTACCCTGGAGCCGTCCACTGCTGGCGCAGAGGTGCACCTGTTTTATTCTAGGCATCCACCGCACAAACGCCAAGCTCTCTGAAAATACCGCAGCTACCCTGTCAGCCCCGTTAAGATGCTCTATCGAGAAAGCCCTCGACAAAACGCTTTCCTCGAGGCGACAGCCTCGACGTGGCAGCACTAACGCGAATCGGTTCACTTTCTCAAATTTAAATCGGATAAGGAGCGGAGTCAGCGGCGGCTGAGCCGCCGAGGAGGGCTGGCTGGCTAACTAACCAGCTAACTCCGAGAATGCTCACTACTGCTGACAAACTCAGCTCTCTACCTGTCCTGTCTGTGATACGGGGGTCCACCCCAATTCTGTGGATGAACTCACTTTGCAAACGTGAAAAATGTGATATCCTAAACGATGATACGGCGACATGGAGAAGAGAACCCAAAATTCAAACTGACCTTGTTAGCGAGCCAACGTTAGCTAACTCGCGCTGTAACGTCTCCTCTTGTGAACGCGGAGCACCGCGCAGATTTCCCAACAACCATTAAACGTTCACTTCTCCTTCGGCGATATGCTTAACATTCAATATGTGGGTAAATAAACAAAGCCGGGAGACCGCAAGTCCTCGACGTCGGTTTCGTATTGAGTTCCACCTCGGCTCTTTCGCTACCCCTCCCTTGCTTCCGCACTCCGTGTCTCCCCCTCTTCACACAGGTCGACAGGTTTAGGCCGGTCCTCTGTGCTCCGGCGGAACCCCGCCTCCCTTAAATGTGTAAGGGATGCAGGTAAAAATGTAAATTCATGCACTGCTTGCCACCTCTTAATTTTATAGCACTATGTTTTATTCTGATGATCACTAAAACGCATGTTTTACATCCCAAGCAACTGTGAGACAATGGCTTATCTTGAATCGCTTGGTGTCAAGAGTGGAGGTTTCCAAGCGGGGTAAAGCCTAGAAGTCCCTTTGTCTGCAAAGCTCCTCCTCCCCCCTGAAAAAACACATCCAGTCATGCAGTCTTTGGAAAGTTTCCTTTTGTTTGCAGGACCGTTTCGAAAAGCGCACGTAGCAATAGATGTTGCTTAAGTTGCTGCCACTGTTGAATATCAAAGAGGCGCCGGGGCTCTCTGTTATGCTGAGCACCCTAAAGAGGACAAGAGAGATAGTGGATGACACAGGAGGCTGAGAGTATTCAACCTGTTTAAACTTTTCCCACACCGCTTTGTTCCCAGTCATTTGACTTTGCATTAAAACTACTACCTAAAACATGTCTGTAATTGTTATATATTTATGACCTATTTCTTATGTTTAGCATTGTGACATTAAATGTATTCATGTCAAATGTGGTCAAATTATTTTATATCTGTCTTTTTCAAAGGACTTTTTGACATTATTAATAAAAGAGAATTAATAAAACTATAGTATCTTATTTAAAAGTGAGTTTTCATTGAGAACTTAATCCGTACCTGACGTAACAGAGCCTACTTTGATCTAAACAGAGTAAAGTTATGCAAGAAAGAATTAAATTGAAGAAATTAAAAAAAAAAACAACCCACAACATCCATTTTGCTGAATGGAGGATATAAATGGTCAGAAAGCTGTCCCTAAGCCTTGGCTTGCGGTTCAAATTTGGACAATCAATGAGAACAGGTATTTTGTGGAGAGCTTATTTTCTTTTAATGAAAATGTGTCTCTTTTGTGATAATTTAAATCATGACTATAGAGCTGTTTAAACTTTGGTTAATGTTCTGTGGGGTGTTGTAGCTTCATTAATAAGAAAAGTTAAAACCACATCTAAAGGAATCTTTGTTACACTCTGACACATTTTTTTTTCTTTAAGCCTCCTCAATAAGGATTTGTTGTTGGGGGTTGCCAAAATGTTTTCAAGACAAGGAACTCACATCAGATTAGGTGAGGATCATTCACAGACTAAAGGTTATATTTGGCTAGAAGAAGTTGCTAAAACAGATAAACAGCAAAAATGATTTGTTTTGTTTTTTGTATGAACATGAGAATGTGTCAGCATTGACACCGTCTTTATCACCAGCACCTCACACTTATCGAAAAACTAAACCGATACAACTTGATCAATACCAAAGTCCAACTGATTTTGGTATTAATAAGTCAAAATAAATTTCACCAAAAACTAAAAGTTGGATGGAGGTTATTGACCAGGTGCAGATTGCACACATTTTGCAGCAATGTGCATTTGCATCAGTGCATGAGTTCACTGAGAAACACTCGTTTGAGGAGTGAATGAGTCACAAGATTAAGTCATGTGGTTGTTTGGGGGGTTCAAAGTTTCAAATGCTCAAGGATTAAGAGTTTAGTAAAATACTTTGTTAAAGAACAGGTAATTATTACCCAAGAAATGTCAAAATATATTTTAGACACATTTTCCTTCCTTTGCTTCTCTCATGACACATCTCTTGTTATGTTTATATATTTAGACATAGTTTTTTCAGGTTTGAAACTGCAGTTCTTGCTATAGCTATCATATTAAAGGCAGAATTGTTTTATATATGTGTTTGCGGAATAAAAATTCAATCATCTCTTTGTAAAAAAATATTCCTTAAAATGAAATTTCCTTTCTTTAATAGCTGTCTCAAAGCTATGAGATGTCTTTGTGAAGATTTCTTTGAGCAACGATGAACAACTGGTAGCATCATCTTACAGTTTTAAATGGCTCATAAGCTCTACAGGGAACTGTATTTGAAAGAAGAAGGCAAAGTTTAAGATGAGCACCTCACAATGACAGCCCCTGTTAAAGAAGTAAAAATCTCAGAAAGAAGCAGCAGCAGTCACTGGTGTCATCATACAAAATGAAACTGATTTATGTTAGAGTGGAAATGGGTTTTACTCTCTTTGACATTGTGTTTTACACAAAATATTTGTGTGAAATATGTGGTTCATTTAAATGATGCATCATCGTACATAAATATACAATAAATTGCGCAAAGACCTTGCAGCAGAAACCAACTCAGTTTTCATAGCAGCTAAAAAAGGGCCTTCATATTCAAATAACACGTTTGGAGGGCATGAGTGGGAATTTAAGACAGAGAAATGGAGCCTGTCTGTAACAGTTCACAGAGCTGTCAATCATTAAATCCCTCTGACTCTTTATTTACCTCTGCCAAGCAGCGGTGTGAAGAAAAGAGCACTTGTGGTATCTGCATGTAGAGTAAATCAGATATTTGAGTGTCTAAACTTATATTTTATGAAAGTCAGCATAAGCACCAGCGAAGAAATTCCCCCTGAAATAGCTTCCAAATAAGAATTCATAATCACATAGCTGTTCCAGGGAGATATTTTTAAATCACAGATTGCAATTGCGCATTACATAGCACATCCAGGGAAATGAGGCTCATTTTTTCTAATCATGTTAAAGCTGATTGGCTCTAAATCGAATGAATACGCCATCTGCACAGACAAAATATGTAAACTGTATCAGTGTCAACTGAGAAGAATAAAGGCATTTGCCAGCAGTTGCTGCTTTCTCATCCGCCTGTTTACATCCAAGACGGATGAGGGATTTTCATTGTAAATACATCACCCAGCACTCATTTTACAAAAAACACACACATAACAGTGCAAGCAGGTCTACTAGACCATGATAGCCCCTCCAGAGAGATGCTTTCCTGTGATTGCACATATCAGTCTGACTCTTGATGTCTGAACACAGAGAACGAGAGAGGATTAAAAATCAGCTGACTCCCCACATTTACTTCCAAGTGACTTATTCGAGGGGTTTTCTGAGCAGTCTGATGGACTTCTGAGGGGGTTGGCTGAAGAAGACCCTCAACAGAGCCTCTCTCACGAAGCAGATTATCTTAGACACCACTTCTTGGCTTTATTTGGTAACAAACGGGATGATTGTTGCCCAGTTCTTCTACATTATCCTAACAGATTTCTCTTTTTCAACCCATTTTTTTGTCATAATCATAACTCGCAGTATGTATGGTAGTTCATTGGTTCACATAGTTAGTGTTATGTAAAAATCAAGACTAAAAATGAGTGTTTTGTCTTTTCCTATACCTGTTACAAGCTTTGCTTTGATCTGCAGTGGACGTCTTTCTTTTATGCTTGAACAGAGCTGAGTTTTAGAACTGAAGAAAAGAGGATTTCCTTTCAATTAAGTGTTTCCACCTTATAGTTTCTGGTTATCCTTTCCTCCGAGTTATCTGTTCTTGCCGCCGAAGACAAATATATATTTTCAAGAGCACCTTTGTCACTTGTGCATGTTTATACCAGATCATTAGAGAGCTGGTGTTCTGTGAAAACATTCTCTTTATCTAAAAGTAAAACAGATTATTCAACAAATAATTTGTCTTGTTCAAATGCAAACGAGGACGTGAAGCTTAAGCATCTCATATTTGCACATATCTCCGTGTTAATTAATCCCACCCCAGTCTTGCTCAGGCAAGTTAACTGATAATTTGCAAATTACACTGCATCATTAATCCACCATCAGAGACCCAAAGGCAATTACAGGGTATTGGACAGTTCTGTACATTCGACCAGTGGAAGATCAGGCTACTTCATTAAAGTGTAAACACACAGCTCTTGTGAGGACCTCGTGTCCAACAGAACTCTGAAGAAAAAATCGTAATGATTCTTGTGACTGAGGTAATAGTTCTGTTATCAGCGACAAACAGGTCTAATTTGGCTCTGAGTCGCATTAAGAGAACATTACCAAATACAGAAGTCATCAAACAGAGTGGCCACAGGATGACCCCAATAAAGAGCTGAAGTCAAATCAAAACCCAGAGAGAAAATGGGCCCCCAATGAGAACTGAGCGTGTACTGCAACATTTAGCAGTTACCTGAAATGTGTCCGATCCAATTCAAAAATGCAGTAGCAAGATTTATACACACCTCTCCAAACCAACCTCACACACATCGTGGTTATGATGGAATAGTCACCTTGCAGGTCTCATCAGATTCTTATTTGCCAATAAAGTATCACAAGTTGTCAGAGTGTTAAAACTTTTAAAATTCTTGAATGTAAATTAGTTTATTTTATTAAAATGTTGAAAACAGATATCCCCTGAAGGACAATAAACATAAAATGAACAGAACAGGAGCATCCAGAACATAAACACAAACAATCTTTTTTTTTTTTTTTTTTGACCTCTTACATCTATTAGCCACATGGGAACACAGTTTAGGGTTTTCACATACATAAGGTGTGGGTTGCTTTCATACGGACTGGAAAACCAGTTTTTAATTTTTAATGGACAACTGTGCAACACAGCTTCCCATTTATATTGATACGGAACTGGTTAATGCCAGCCAAGCATTGTGACATTGGTGACTGGACTATTTACACGTTTGGCACATGACTGCAAAGAGGAACAGTCTTCAGAATGAACTATGTAAATCACTGCTGCATCACGCAACACTATTGCCAATATTGTCACTTTTGAATCTCATCAAACCTGTCGTAGGTGGAACAACTTTGAGAATCAAGCTACTGTTGCTGCAGAAGAATTTTCTCTGTTGTCACTCAGTGAGCCGATTGATCAGGACATCAAGTGGAAGACAGCTATAAAATCACCTGTCAATAATGCAAGAGACGTTTCACACTGAAATATTTAGCAGAAGAAGGAGAAGATGCACAACAGCAAATGTCTTTGGATTGTAGATAAGCAGTTATGAAGGAAAACAAGATGTACGACTTGGGCTCTGTGTCTATAGTTGTCATTGTAGAGATGTTTTGTGATGATTATGTTTTGCATTTTCATTTGGACAGAGATTTATTTGTAAATTGTGCTGAGTTGACATATCTCTTTAAAAAAAAAGAAGGAAAGAAAGGTCATTACACTTATCTAAACAAGGGTGGTTCAGGGCATACCATTTTGTCCTGAACCCAGAGAATCAATCCATTATTTCCAAAGAAATATTTCCTGTAAAATTGGGAAGAAGTTTAATTTTTTTAACATATGAAATGCATAAAATTATTAAAAGAATCAGATAGTTTTGGAAAGTCTCCGTTCATTAAGAGCAATCATCCTTTGATGTACAGACCTGAAAGCCCTGTGCGTACAGTACACACAGTGTGTGTACAGTGCCTGTAAAAAACAGCTGTGCTACAGTGATCCATAGCGCCACATAGCAGGAATACCTTAGAAAGCAAGGCAAATCAAGGCAAGTTTATTTGTGCAGCACATTTCAACAACAAGGCAACTCAAGGTGCTGTAACACAACACCACCTATGGTCAATTTAGCCCAGTGTTTCTCAACCCTGGTTCTTGTGGGACACTTCTGGATGTTTCAGATGTCTCCTTGCATCAATACACCTGATTCAAAATAACAACCATCATCAGTTTGTCATCAAGGTCTGCACAAGTCTGTTAATGATCAGGTCATTTGTATCAGGGCAAGAACATGTGAAGTCCATAAAGCCCCAACCAATAATTACATCAGGAACCTTTTGGCTGTGAGGCATTCATGCTAGCCACCAGGCCATCATACTGCCCATACTGAATATCAGTTGCTTCAAGTACTTGTTTCTGTGAAGTTATTTAAGAAAATTTACGACATTTTCTTGAAATAGGGAGTGTATATATTGATGTACAACCACATAGAGATATTATATCTATAGACCCTATATCCTGTTAGGATCTGTCCAGATAATCTTAGATGTCTGGTTCAAATGCTGTTTGTATCTTTTATAATTGGGAATTGCAATCCCTTGAAGTGTGACAAGTCTGTTCTGTGTAACCTAACTCCAGGTTTTCTCCTTTTACCTCTGTGTTCTAGATAATCATCAAACTCCTGTGTTTACGGCTCTCAGTGGGCTCAGAGATTTATTCACCAGCAGGAGCATGTAAGGTCTTAGGAATGTGCTCTAGTTTTGCCCATTGGACCTGATGGTGACTGGCACTCATGCCTAATGTAGCAGGCAGCTCCATCTCAGTAACTTTACATCAGCTGCCAAGTGTGTGGTGCAGCCCAGCTACCTATTTCCCTGGGCTTAGGGAGGGTAGAAATGGAGGGGGAAACAGGAGGATTTAGGTCCCAGGTGTTCGTTTAATGTTACCTATCAACTCCAGCCCTGGGTTAGGGAGACTACAAATCAGATCAAATCATGAGTCAGAGCCGGGGGATGCATTTCAACCTGCCTTATTGCCTTCTCACACGGAAACAGCTCAGACTGAGATAGAATGTGTCAAAGGCAGCAGGAATCGCAGCCACAGATCCAGCCATGAGATATGTGAGAGACTATGAAGCAAGTCTCTGGAGAAAATGGGCACCTTCACATGTTTTGTGAATATTTCTTTTTTTATGGAAGGAAGCAAATACCTCACTTGCAGTAAACACACATTAAGGGCCTCACTTTTTGTATTATAAACTTAAAACAACCTTTAAACGTGAAAATATTCAAGAACGCGGCATAATGAGTCAACACTTCACAGCTTTCCACCACTTTAGTTTTACATATGTTTTTGATTTGTGCATACACCTATTCACCTATTTTTCCCACAAATCACCTCAAGGGATATTTTTAGGCTGTCTTGCAGGCGCAGCATGTTTGATCTGCCCACATATTTTCTATGAAGATCATGTCACATAACTGTGAGCACCCACCATTCCACAAGCTCCAGGATTTGTTTTTTGATGATCACTGCTACATCGAAAATCTAGCTTCTTTCTAGTTCCAGTTACTTGACTGACTGTGTGACATTTGTTAATGTGGCAAAAGGGCTCCTTTTCTTAATCTGTCCATTATTATTGTCTTCCAAATATTGCTTTGGCAAACTTCATAAACTGACTTTTGTGATTATCTTTCTGATAAAGTGTTTCTTATAAGTCTTTCTGTACAAAGATAAACTTTAACAGGGGTTTGATTTTGCCCTTTTGATCAAAAAGATGGTTTTGATTATCTTGGTCCTCTAGATCTGGTCCTGACAATGCCTTCAGATGAAGGAAATTAGAAACTAAATGCATCTTGATATCCCTTTTTAGTGTCTCCTTACTTTGTGGACATACAAATTCAAATCCTTAGTCATTTTCTTGAAGATGGATGTTGAGTCTTTATTGTTACTACAGGTTTTAAAAAGTTAAAGATTTCATTAAACTCTTGAACTGCAATCACTAATGAGTCATTTAAAAAGAAAAATAGGAGGATGTTACAATCTGGACTCCATTTTCCCTTGTATTTGGTGCACATTATTGACAAGTACAATACTGTTTGCTGTCATACTGAGCAATTAACATTTTTTCCTATTGATAAAATCTAGTAACCTGGGGCGTTCATGTGTAGCAAGGTAAAAAGTGTTCTTATTTGTGAAAATTTTGAACAAATGGTCTAAGTGATGGGTCTTTGTTAAAGAGGGGGAAAAACATCTCAGTTTAAAATCTATTGGGGAGTGAAAACTGCAAGAACCAGCAGTCTCTTAATACAGAAAAGGAAACCTTCACACAAAGTGATTTGGGTCTGAGGTTTTTTTCGAGATGTGGGAATAAAACAGGAACAAGCTTCTAAATTTCTCTCCAATTTTATCTTTGAATGGCATGGGACAAGCTAGAATTTTGGCTACTCAAGCTATTAATTTTTTTTTTTAACTTCTATTTGATGACATGACAACTTCAGCAAAGTACATTTTCATGCTAAAGATGCTCTTCCAAAAACAGAGCACCTGCTTCTGACACTTTACAACAAGAAGGGTATGTTTTCACTTGGGGAGAATTGTGTTTCTTTATTTGATTTTTTTGCTTTCAAATTCATAAACTGAAAATTGAAGAAAAATGTCAAACATTTGGGAAGAAACTTGTTTTTTAATGTTTGTTTGCTGCACTGTCTGTGTTTCTTCACGCTGAGATTTCAGGGAAAAAAAAACAAAACGAAACTTTCCTGAATTTTCTGTATGAAGAGTGAGAGCAAATGTTCACACTGTTTGGATGGAGGAATGGCGGGGCCTGTCCCATATGTGTATACACATATCCACCCACCGCTTGGTCCAAGGCTGTCTGAGCAGCTAAGCTGTTACACTGAGACTCTTCATGATACAGCAGAGCTCCTAGTGCAGGGAGCATGGTGCTGATGCCAACATCCTGTTATCCAAATCTGTCGGCAGTGTCTCATTTAACAGATAAGAGGCTAATCTACAGGGTGGGCAGGAGATAGAGAAATACAAAGCCTCTCTTGTTGCCTGCTTACCATTCTCCACATTCCTGGAATGTGTGTAGACATGTGCAGACAAACAAAACCTTGCTTGGGGATCTTTTTGCCATGTCCCCTTAGGCTCAGACATGCTGTTACACTGTGTAAACCACAATATGTCCTCTATGTGGGCCTGAGCTCATTTTATTAATTGAATGGAACTCTTATATGACAATGTACTTCTCTCACCCTTTATTTAAATATGTGTGTAGGTGTGTGTATGTTACCTTGCCCTGCCTTAAAATAGTGCTGGTGCAAAGATTAAACTTTAAAAAGTTGGGGACAGTTGGTTGGTACCTTTACAGATCACTGAAACAATGATTTATTCCCTCTGGAAAATGAAATAAAATAAAATAAATAAAAGGAATTATGTCATGTTTACCCTTTATATTTGATCAACTACACCAATAAAGTATGAAAAGAAAGATTTAAGTTTATTTACAAGATATTGAAAAAAGACAGAAGAAGAAGCCTCAACACATTTGTTGGTAGCCTAAAAAATAGTATTAATCATTTCATTAGTCATATTTGAATGTTAAATATCAACTTTATGCAACTTCTTGTTCCTCTGACTACAGTTGTAAATATTGGTTATAAGTTGGTTTTATGGTCCCTTTGGTTGGTGCCAACCTCCAAGGACATGAACAAAAGATACCCCCAGGTTGATCAGAAATACAGTATGGCACATATTGAAGATTAAGAGCCAAGGAAACCTGAGCTCCAAGGGGTCTATGGCAGTTTCATTTGTTTTATTGTGTAAAAAATTCAGTTGAATGAAAATGAGAAAAAGCAAAGCCTGAATAAATCTGTGAAAAACCAGCAGTCTTCTTTACAATCAGTCTACTTAAAAAAAAAGAAAGAAAGAAATCCTATGTAGCACTGGGTGTGAGATTCTGCATTGTTTTAGCAACACAACCTTAATTTCACTGTATTTACTTGGAAATGTCTTTCTGAAGATACATGTTTAAAACAAAACAAACCCAAAAATGAAAGCTTTCACACACTAGTTAAATGAGGTAATCCATGAACTTGCCAGTACTTGTTAACGCTAAACAATAAATCACAAAGGTTTGAGCTCCGTCCTCAGCTGTGTCTCAGAAAAGTGCTGTTGGGCTAGTTTTCCTAAAATATAAATGCGGCAGCTGAATGTGTGAATGGGACCGCAAAGGGTTAAAACTAATGAATAAACAATGGATTCAATAATTAAAGCCCAGGAGGACAAACAAGCACGAACTGGCACACTAAACAGCTCTAAAGCAATGTGTTTCCTCCGTTTTTTGCTTTTCTTTGCTTTTTTAAATTTGCTTTTCTTTTGTTTGCTTTTTACAAACATTTCAGCCTGAATTCTTTACTTTAGGCTGTTGTCAATGCAAAAAATAAACATTTCTGAAGGCAGAATTCTGCTTGTCCCTCCATAACTATGACTCAAACAAGCAGGTACTTGTTATTTAGCGTCTTATTTGAAGGAACAAACTTATTCATCATTTCATGCTGGTATGCATTTTGTCCTTTATATAAATGTCAGCAAACACAGACTCCATTGGTTCAACCATCAACTTTCACAAGAGCAGTTGCACTCTCATTGTTCTGTGTCTCATGCCCCGTCCTCCTCAACCCCCCACTCCAGTGTAATTTTGACATCAAAAGCTGTTTCATTTGAGACACACGGGACTCTGTAGATTGTGTTTTTCTCTGTGTGGTTAAAGTCAAAGGCCCTGATGGACTCTTGAGACATGATACCAGCAGTAAGCTTGTAAAAGGTTTATTTTACATGTTTCTATTTAAATGTAAAATAAAAGTGCCCAAATTCACCATATAACCTACTTCACATTCTCTCCTCAAAAATCAGTGTAAAAAAAGGAATCTAAGATTTGTTACATCTTGATCTACTTTTGAAGGTTGGAGTTTTTGCTCCCATGTTTGCACCTTTTTGAAATGAATACCAGGACTTCCCACATACTTATCAGATTAAATTCTTGCCTACAGGCTGTTTCCGACCTCAACGCTGGAAACCGTACTTTCATAATGTTGCCTACACTGCACAATTGTACACCTGCAGATGACACATTATCCTTTGGTCTCTTTGAGACATAGCCTAGAGGGATACATCCTCTCACATCTTCCATGATGTCATTTTTCTTTCTTTCATTTTCTTTACAGACAGTGAATTAAGGGGCCATGTGACCCTGGACTTTGGCTCTTTTCTTGTTAATGAAACACTAAAAAATGGAAAAGAATAGCTGCATAAAATACTCCTTTTAAAAAATGTCTGTGTTAAAATTGGAATGTGGTTTGGGACAAAGCATAATTTATTTCACCGCAGGAGGAGGCTCATTTTTCTCAAATGAAAGGAAAGTGTAGCTTATATTAAGCTGTAGAGGGTGTTGCATCCACAGTGCAGTAAAACGTGGCTTTTACAGATATGTCTTTTTACATTTGAATGAAAGATGTTCGCAGTAAGAATTGTCTGCGCATCATTCAGTTTGACATCCTTTATTTAAAGATAAAGGATGTCTTTCCCATTATATCTTAAACAGCTTAAGATTTATAAATTTAAGCTCCATCAGTAAATATTCAAATTAATAAATATTCATAGCAATCCTTATGTCTTCCTTGGACATATCATATGCACCATGACTGTTTTATGTTTTGTCAGCTCACAACTCACCAGTGGTTGGTTACCTTGTAATTCAAATAAATAATATGCTTGCGGAGGTTTCAAAGGCCCAAGGCCTGTAGATACGCCTTTAAGCTGCTTTTATGCAGTCATGAGCAAACAAGCTTTTTTCAAGGGCATGTTGGGGATGAGCTGAGAAGAGATGGCGTTCATAATTTCTTCTCCAGCCCACATCTAACTGTAAAATTCTCAGATGACCTCACCGTCTCTGAAACAGTAATGGTATGTTGCTGCTTTGAAATCAGGTGGTGCAAGAGCTGAAGGAGATTAAATTACCGTCCTTTTACTTCTGTGCATGTCAAATACCTTTTAGTTATCTGCTGTTTGTGGATTTCATTGATCTGTGGGTAAAAAGAACAAAAGGGGAATGTAGCGAAGATCTAAATAATTTTTACACTATAATAGTTTTTGATCATCAAATGACCCAGGAATACAGCGCCAGCTCAGAAGATCACTGCACAGGACGTGCAACAACTGAACTTGCTTCAGTGAAGCTCAAGTGAGGAAATCATATCTGCAACAACAAATTCGTGGCCACTTGCAGGCAGTTATTTTCAGGTTGAAGTTGACATTTTATCACCTCTTAAAACTCTGCCATCCTAATTAGTTCTGAGTCATGTAAGTCTTTTTTAAAAATCTGTTATGTTCACTGCCTGCACCTTAGAGAAGCCACTGGAGCTTCTGTAGCTGTTCAGTATTAAAAGGTTACTGGCGTTGTCTGTATAATTTTGAGCTTCACAGCTAAATTTCTTTTGTCTTTTGGGGTTTCTGGACTGGATCACTGTGTTCCAAATATTGATTTGACATAGGTTTTTTTGTTAAAATGTCCTTCCTGACATAAACCTCCTCATATATCCAGGATTGGGACCTACACTGGTAAAACTCTCACTTGTGACCCTTTAGCAGCTGAAATTTGCAGTGTGGGGGTTAGTGTCCTGCCCAAGGACACGTTGCCAAATGATGGGGATAGTAATCATTCCAACCTTCCCACTGGAGGCTAACAGACTCTACCCACTGACTCACAGCCTCACAGCTAAACAATGCCATGAAATTTGATCTGTCCAGCTCTGTTAGGGAACTGCAGACTCAAGTTTTTCCTTTCTTTGTTTTTTTTTTTTTTAAAATCAGCATCAGTTACCCATTATTGCCTTTGTATTTAAAATAAATATTGATTTCCACGTCTTCATTTACTAAAAACACAGATTCTCACCTTTTGAGTTGATATAAATATTAATAAGTGGCCATGGTAAGAACTTAATTAGAGATTTTCATTAGACTGAAATATTGTAATAAATATTAACTATTTTGGTTCAGACATTTTCTGTATTTGTTAAGTATGTCACATCATCCTTATAGTTTCTTGTTTATTTATCATTGATTTGTGTGAACTGTGTGAACAAGACTGTATTGAGTCCATTGAGTTAGGTCACATCATATAACCTAAAAAAAAAAAAAAGAGAGGATCTGTAAACGCACAGTACCTCATCACCTTTTATATTATCATTTTGTGTGGATGGAAGATGCAAAACAGAAGGCACTTATGGATCATGCCAAAATAAGAGACAAAGAAAAAGTAGTTATTTTAAACTAATTCTCCCATTAGTATTCAAGCTCCAATCTGATGTTTCTAATGTCTCCCTTGAGTGCATTGTGTGAATTCATCTAACTCCTTCAAAGTGAAGCCAAGTATCTTCAAACAAACTGATTGCACAAATGGGCTTTCTAATATATTCCACCATTATGCAAATCATTCTCACACTGGTTAACACTTTAAAAACGTCACATGGATGCATGTCCAGGTGTGTGCATATTATTTGTGCCCTTTTTATTTATTTATTAAAGCGATAGAATAGACAAGAAAACACCTGCGGTTTTTGGCAGTGTCTTATGTGAATTATAAAGGAAGTTTTTTTTTTGTTTTGTTTTGTTTGTACAAGAAATATCTTTCATGTTTCATAAGTTAACATCAGAAAAGAAATATCAGGCCATTGCGCCTTACTTGAGAGGGAATTAAAGATGATTTTAGCTTTCATGAAGATCAAGCGACTGCAGACGTTACTTTAATGAAAGATTAACCTCCTGTGAGCCTCCGGCTGCAGAAGCAGAAGTTCAGCCCTCCCTCCCATATGTCTTCACTCGCCATTAGAAGAGACAAACATAGGAAGCAATTCAACACACAAAATGTTAAGCCATGCTTGTGGCTGCAAGGAGCTGAAAGTAGAAGCGAGACGCTCATTGTTGTTTTTGCATTGGTGCTACCTCATGTTGTTTCTGTGCCCTTCACTGTGAGGGGTATTTGTCAGGCTTGAATGCTTTCAGACAAGCAGGAATGGCGTACACTGCGGTCGGCAAAGCAAGCGGGTGTCTGCAGCTGATTGCAGCTCAAGCAGGGCTTTTGTGAAGTTTGATCACCATCTAATTTTCAGCTCTACTTAATTACATAAAATATGATGTAACAAAGAAAACACATCTGAGCCGTTTGGGCTTAACCAGTACTAATTAGAAATGATCCAAATACAGATGCATATCCCCTAGGAAGAAAACCAAATCTTTAAAAAATATATGCCACATCTTACAAAATTCCCTCTTTCTTTCTTTCCCACCAGGGTCTGTGGCAGAAATACACCTACACGAACACAGGGAGAAACTTTGATCGATTTTTTGTGCAGCAGACTGCGTTTACACCACTTCATTGTTTGTGACACTTGTATTAAAGCAATCACAGCTCCTTCACCCAGGTGATGGCGCTGTCATACGCGACAATACACCTTAAATATATCAGCTTGACTGATAGCTGGCAGCAGCCTGGCCACATACCGAACCCAGCCTCACAACAAAACAAGTAATAGATACATTTGTCCACATGTCCAAAACCTTCAAGTGTCATTATAAAGCCCAGAGAATCCAAGATGTTGCTGTTTTGTAAAGAGCAGCTTTATGTCACTGTGATGCCAATGTTTAATCCTGTATAAATTCACATGTCAGTTCAGCCATGGGTTTTTCTCTTTAAAAACAAAATCCCTAACCCATGAATCTGTTCATTCACTTGTCCATCTAGTCTGTTGGAATCCAATTTTCATCCAGTCTTCAAGCACTTCTACATACCATGCCTTAAAAAAAACACTGCAATATAGGTGTTTGTACTTCTGATTTGTCATGATTTTGTTTACAATTTACAGTTCACAATACAAAATATGTATACAGATGAGACATAATACCTTAATACCACATACCTTCGTTCAGATTACCATGTTGGAAGAGCTTGCTGGCTTGAAACATTTTATTTGTAATTGCTCATCTGTATATGCACTGGCTCTACAAACATGATAAGAAACACACAAATGTCTTGAATGTGGAGTGATGGTAGCTGGTGGGATGAAGAGTTCAATGTTTGGGATTTCATACAGTTCCAAACCATTCAAAATGTCTATTTTCTCCAAATAATCCTCCAGTTAATGGCTCGCGGTAAACAACTTTGATATTTGCAGGTTTTCTTTCCATTTTTATTTTTGGGCTTCTTGTGACTTGTCTTCTCTGTTACTTTCCACTTCCATAGCTACCAACATGGTCACCAAGCCAAGGAGTGCAACAGGTGTATCTAAACTTAATGAATGACAGACACTTCCTTATTAGCGTTTATAAAATATCAACTTTAGGCAATATTTCATTTCACCAAAATTCAAAATGTTTTAAGGCCCAAAGATGCAGGCATGTAACTTCTTGAGCCTTTATTATTTTCAATTTTGCATTGTTGACCAACATATATTGCTAAAAAAAAATTAAGGGAACTCTATTTTCATAGTATAAAATTAAGTCTGTTGAGCTTCAAGTATATCCATCTAATTATGAATATTGATTGATTGTTCCGATTTCTACCGATCATTGATGAAACCATTTTGTTTCCAACAAATCATGAAATGTGCATGAGTACATTTCACTCAGTCATGAGTTAAGGTTTCTTTTGCTTTTGAGTGGTATAGATATTACACTGGTGGTTGAATTCTCTCAGCAGGATAGCTTAGAAATCACACAGCACCTCCTACTGTTTGAAAGACACCTTCTTGGTCTGAAACTGTTTAACATAGACCGCAGCGGGATGTTCAGTAAAGCTCTGAAGTGCATGACTCACATGGTGCACCTGTGTAGAAAGCCCTTTAGTGCTGCTTTGTGAGGGGGTAGATTGACCTCTCCAAAGCTTCTATAAATACTACATCATGTATTTTTCCAGCATAAAGGTCCTACGTGGATTTTTTTCTACTGAGAGGCACCCTGTTGATGATAGAAGTTTTTATTTCCAAGGTTTCATTGCTGCCTAGTGGCACTTTTCATCCCCATATAATGTTCCCTAGTTACCCACATCCACATAGTCACTTTTTTTTCTATGTACACAATTTTACACTAATTTCAGCCACTTTTGAGGGAACTCTTTAGTTTTATTTCCACTGTCCTCTTTCACAGGTTATTTCTTAAGAAAAAAACTGTTGTTGTCACATAACCCCCATTTCCACTGACTGGTTCGATCTGGACTGCTACAGTTCGGAAGGGTTAGAAAATTTAGGTGAACGTTCCCACTGCAAGTCAGACCGCCACCGGTGATGTGGGGTTTGGACCAAATTCCAAGCATGGCGTTATACTAGTGTGACGACAACAAAGCGTGAAGCTACAAACAACAACAATGGGAATCAAACAGAAGGTTGTTTTTGTTCTGCTTGGTTTTTGGTTCTTTGTATGGAATGGTACATGGTGCATTGTACAAGGGAAGGTTGAGAAACGCAGCCAAAAACAGAGGAAAACTTTATTATCTTTCCGATGTCAACTGCACAGCAACTTGATGTTTGTTTCGCACTTGCTTTTGTCATGGGCAGGGATCTTTTTTCTGTTCACCAATCAATGGATTGTATCATGTGATGCCAGTCGCTCCATCCCAACTGTACTGTACCTTTTTCCTACGGACCTAAAACTGAAGGGGACCCAGAAATGGAGCACTTTGGTTTCGGTTGTATAGAACCCTTTTATAATGGAAACACACAAAATCGTGTACCCCTACCATATCGGCCTGGACCAAACCACTAAGTGGCTTTACAAGTGGGCTTTACAATCCAACATTTATATATGGGCCCCAAATGGATTTGGATCCCAAGTGGGTTTGTTCATGGTGGCCCTTCCTGTTTTCCTGTATAGAACTAGAGTGGGATCTACCTGGTTAATGGGTAAACTGGTGACCAGCTATATCGGACCCACACAATTTCCCCTCCTCCTAGCACATGTCCATTTAATCTACTTGTATCCTGTGTGTGAACACTACATATTTGGCCCTCTTAGGCCCATTTGGCACCCATAACTCTGGAACCACAGGGGACCCATGCCTTTCCCACTTCAAGCACAAATAAGCCACTTTCAACAACACATTGGGCCCTTTAAATAAAAGTACAAATATGACACAGTAAAAATACAATGTTGCAATACAAATCTTTCCATGAAAATGTACTAAAATATGTTATAAAATAATTAAGAAAGTGTAAAAAGTAAAGCTCAGGGCAGAAGAACATCCCACATGTTTTTTGAAGGTTATTATCTCTCACACATTTATGTAAAATCAGACTCTTCTTGTCGTAGCTGGGGAAGCAAACTTTTAAGTATGTTACATGCAGCTACAACTAAGGTTTCATGTTGTACAAATACAATTATCTTCATAGTCATTGGTCAGTTTGATATAGAAAAAAAACTGAAAATGGGAACAGTTGGTTTTACAAGTGCTGTGTTTATCCATATTATTTATAATTAATCGACTTGTGTTTTTAGTTTGTGTGAATCACATTTAGTTTGGCTTACAATAAAATACCAAAAAAAAAAACAAAAACAAAAAAACTTTCATCTTTAAAGTAACAGGTAACTAAAGGCATTATATAAATCAAGTGATGTCAAAAAGTTTAACATTTGTAACAGTGTCATGTAAAAAATTAGATTCCAGAAACAGGCATGGAAAGAAAAGTACAATCACCTCAAATTTGTACCAAAGTGTAATTTTGTTAATGCACTGATTACTTCACACTGCCGCATTCACATTCCTTTTCTCCTTACTCCAGGAGTGGTAGGGCTTGGGCTTGGAGGACCTAGGTTCAGTCCCCCCGGGTCTGTAACAGAGGTGAACTGCTTTGGGCCCCTGAGCAAGGCCCTTAACCCCCAACTGCTCCCTGGGTGCTAACCTCCTAATGTAACTAGTGATGGGTTAAATGCAGAGGACTACACAATTTCCCCACTGTGGGACTAATAAGGGTTTATTGAAAAGGTGTCTCCCAGTTTTTATATCATTCTTATTCCAGATATTTCTCTATTCTTGACATTTAGTAACCGCCTTGAGTCTTTGTAACTGTTCCTTCCTATTCCCTTTCTCTTCACTGTTTGCAGCTAAGACAAAATGTTACCATAAAATAACTCCCCACACACACACACACACACACACACACACACACACACACACACACACACACACACACACACACACACACACACA
>JAOWBL010000022.1:10816490-10835668 GCA_028564865.1 Zenarchopterus dispar
TGCATCCCTACCATGATCCTAGATAGAACTGAAGCGGGTATTGATGGGTGGATGGATGGATGGATGGATGGATGGATTGATGGATTTTATTGTGCTTTTTATGAGGTAAATTTCTATCATTATCTTGAATCAGTGTTGTTGACACGTGAGCATTGCCAGTGATTCAAATGAATTTTCTCTCCACTGTTTGTACTAAATCCCCTGTAGTAATTAACCTGCATTTGAGTAATTAACCCATACATGTTGCTATGTAATAACTACAGACTCACGAGGCTCACGTACACCTTTTCAGCTTTATTGGTTAAGCTTTGCTTTGGGCTCACTATCCTCATGTGTTACCACAAACACTTGTTGATTTTGTGACTTCTGTGAAGAGAAACAGTGTATATTCCTTTGCTCTTGTGAGAAGAGGCATTTTCTTGAGAATCACAATGTGACCCTCGTCTGAGGACAGACTCGGTGGCTGACAGAGCTTCAGGCCATCACAGTTATGAAAAGACAGCACTGTGTTTTGCTGTGCAGATTGACCCAGCAGGCCTTGTGACACTCCTGTTGTGTCTTGCAAAGAGTCTCATGAGCATGGTTTATTTAGTTCAGAAGTTACCCTCAAAGAGGCACTTTCATGCTGCTTGTTCTGTTCGGAGAATGGCGAAGGGAGCAATGTGAGGTATATGCTAAGCACACGACTCCAGTAAGCAACTCCTGCACATCAAAAAGAAAAAAAACTGGCCATCTGCCTCTGTGTGTGCATGTTGTTTTGTATTGTGCATGTGGAAAGAAGCTTTTTTTTATCCCTTTTCAGCTGGCAAGTACCTGAAATATTTAACAGGGACTGTACTATTTTTGGGTGTGTGCTCAGGTTTTTTTTTTTTTTAATTCTGTGGCATTTATGGATTTTGTAGTTTCAACTCTACATGTCCAGAAAGGTTTCACATCCAGTAACAGACCATTAAATCTGCTGCCTTAAGCCTCATAATGATGGTAAAAGCATAATTTTGTCACAGAATAAAGGACATAGTATAGCTGAGATTTATGACTAAAATGGAGGAAGAACTCCTGCACCATCTGTCCCTTGATAAATTTAATTGCAGTGTTTAGTACAGTGTCTTAAGTGTCAAGTAAGCAAGGCCACTCCAGATCGTCTCGGGTTCCTTGTTTCTAAGAGATATTGATCAGCTCATCGTCCCACCCCCAACTGTCTCCATCTCTTCTTCTCTCCCTCTCGATTTGCCTCCCATTTCTGTCTCCCTCTCTCCTCTCCTCTCTCCTCCGAGGTGTCAGATTCTCTGACTCATGCCCTGGTGTGGAGGATGGGAGGAAAGCAGGGATGAAAGAGAAGAGAGAAAAGTCATTTTGCAGATAGAGAGTGACCTTCATCCAGTAAGAGGGATAGGATAAAAGCTGGAGTTAATGCCCTGCCAAAGTGTATTCTCCACTGTGCCAGAAAAACCATTGAGAATGATATATGGAGCCAACAGGAGCTCTGTGATAGTAAAAAGCATGCTATTGTCAGGCAAAGCAACTGATCAGAAATGATTGCAGTTGTGTGAAGAGTGGCAAACACTCCTGAGAAGTCAGATTGTAACTGCAGCATGCAACCACCAAAATCGCGTGAAACCATCTTTCTATTTGCAAATTAATTTGTAACTGAGAGCTTACTGACAACTGTGTAGGCACAGGCCACACTGCCCCCCCCCCCACCCCCCCAACTAAAGCCAGTATTAATTCAGGCTCAGACAGTGCCACTGTGTGTCTGGATCCAGAGGCCATTTGGGAGATAACAATTGACAGCACAGAAACACAGTCCTGTAAGGTTCATTATCTGTGTTTTCGTGTTGTTGCACTCCTATTGGCAATAATGAGATGGAAGAAGGGACTCAGTTTTACCTAATGAGAGGATGGGATCCTTCACGGAAGCAACAGCATCAAGACTTGATCAGTGCTCTTTCAAGGGTATATGCTTATAATAACCTCTGAGCGAGAAGTGCTAAAGTAACTAAAACTGCTTCATCCTGATGGCTTAATAGAGTGTGCTAATTGCACTGTTGTTCATCAGTGGCTTGATTCTGCCAGAGAAGCTTATTTGTGTCCACGCTACATAGACAACTTGAGTGTAAGCTGCTGTAATGAGAAGAAGACTTGATAAAACTGATCAATGCCCCTGTAAGATATGACGGCTTTTGTAAATCAGCGTTTTCTCATCTCAATAATGCATACAAATTGTAGCTCATCTGTCTGTGTAGGGGAATAAGGATTGTTATGTTTATAATGAATATAAACTTTTTTTTTAATATAAAGCAAACAGCTAAAAATGTATCTTGGAGAATGAATCAGAAACGTTTATAACTAAGAACTCCACTTATAGCCTTACAAAGTTTCAAATATGTGATGTCAGTAAGAAAAGCCACACACTTCTGGGAGACATGTAATTTTGTTTTTGGGCTTTGAATTATGGGTTAAGTTATATGATATTTTTCAGGGTTGATTGTAATGTGCCCTGTGATGGACCAGCAGGTTGTTTGGGTACACCCTGCCTCTCGCTCAATGACAGCTGGGACAGGCTCCAGACCCCCGTAATATGACCCTAAATAGGATGAAGTGGGTATTGAAAATGGATGTCTGGATGAGTGCAATAATAGGAAACATTATACATTTAAGGTCAACGGAGTGTCACAGTTTTTGATATTCTAGCTGTTTTAGCAGTACACAGAGCCAGAGCTATGTAATTAAAACTGGCATAAAGGTGTTCTACAATAAATTAACTTCTAAGGATGATAAATAATTCAGGAGTTATAGCTCTTGTAAAATTCCCATTTTCAGTGACTCACATTTAGTTGAAGATATAAAAATATTATATTTTCAATACTCATGACAAACTGTTGCTGGCAGTGACTGGCTGTAATGGATATAAACCAAGAATAGATTTTCTTATATATGGTGCGTGGCCATATTTACTGAAGCTGTCTTCAGTCATTGTTTTTCTTAAGAACTGTTTTTCTAGAGTACTTCACTGCTTTTCCTTGAGGAACATATGGGTTGGTTTGTCAATTATTTACTTCTCTCTTTCTTTTTTTTTAGTCATTGTCAATCTGTGCTATGAAACAGCATCCTATCAGCTTTGATGCATCTGACTAAATGCGAGCTGGCTTTCCCTTTATGCTTTACAGTTCTTCCAGCCGCTTTTGCCTCCTGTCATATAATCAATAAACGGTAGTAATCCAGTGATATTGGGAGCCCTGTGTGCTCATGTCATAACATGTCCATCACATGCTGTGAAGATGATTTGGCAGGTTTCTTTCTCTTGTATTAAGAATTCTTGTGATTGCATCTTATGGGTTCATAGCAAAAGTTTTCTATATGAAAATGCAACACTAGCTGATAAAATGATGAATAAATAGTAATATAACAATCATGGAGCACCTTTTGAGTCAATTGTCCTGTAAACCAAAATCCCATAATTATAGAGAATGACATAACTTGTTTTCATTAAGAGCTAAAAAAAAAAATAATAAAAAGTTATAGTTATTGTTGGAGTTTTCAAATATTTACATACCTAGCTGTACATCTGCGGGAAATATAAAAAACTAGCTGAAACCCGAAGAAGATGGTGTGAAGATGGATGGATGGATGGATGGATGGATGGATGGATGGATGGATGGATGGATGGATGGATGGATGGATGGATGGATGGAATATGAAGTAAGTTCTCTGCAAAGAATGTATAAAGTTCGGAGGCAAAGTAAGCACCTTCCTGTGAGGTGTGGCATGCTGTCATGCTGCAGAGATTGCTGTTGTCAGGGAGTGCTGTTGCTATGGCAAGAGGGTTGTATAATGGGAGATTGTGATTGGTATACAGCCATGTTTTGATGGATGAAGTTTGTCCAAATAATGTCTACATGTGCTATGCCAGGGCTCAGTGTTTGTGTTATTAATTTGTTTGGTGCATATTTTACACTAAGACCTCTTAACATTTATCTTAAATGAAATTGTAGCCAGCTGCCAGCATCTTTTCTTCTAAATGTGAAAACTTAATAAAAAAGGAGACATAAATGGATGATTAAATATTCTCATGAAACTATGTAGTCAAAGTAGATTAAAAAGTGTGTTGTTTAAAATATGTGGCAGTCATTTTTTTCACATATAAATGATGATTTCTAGACTAGATAGATTTACTTTAACACTACAAACAGCAGCCCCAAATTTTGTCACAAGAAAACTGGTCCAGATATCCATTTTTAAAAGGTTCCATATGAAGGTAGAGAACTATGTTAATATTTATACAATATTAGTTTGTATTTTTTGGGTAAATTTTACTTTACTTAAAAAAAGATCTGAAAAATAAAAAAAATAGTATTTGTGGAATTCACATGAAATGTTCCAGAATTATTCAACCTTTGTGAAAATGTGCAAAATATATTGGAGCAAAAAAAAAAAAAATCTAGTCCCGCATTCAAGATTTTAAGTAAACACGGTTGTAATAGTTCCTTTTCTCACAGGAACCAGAGTCAGTAAAAATGCAGATTAATAAAGACAAAACGTGTCATTTAATCATTTACAGCAGGTGATAGTACTACAGCATGCAGGTTTATGGAGAGCTGAGTGAACTATATCATCCTAGTAAAGTATGCAAATGTGCACTGGAATAAGTTACTGGCTATGTCTAGAGAATGTGACATCATGCAAGATGTTTTTTTCTCATTTAATTCATTAAAAAAAAAGAACAGATGAAACAGATGGAGCAAATAAAGGCCCCTTATATTACCCTGTGAAACTAAGCTAAAAATTAAAGCAAAGACAGTGAAGGTCAGATGTTATGGACTTGAAAATTGCATGCTACAATGGTGGCAATATCAATGTCAACATCCTGATATGAATCAGATGTTTATTTTTATTTTGTTTATCATTACTATTGTGTTGATTAGCTTTTACATGTGATGTGTGTGTAGTTGGATTCATGACTGAAATAGAGATATCAGAAAGAGAGCGACAGAGTGGCACAATTTTTGTAATTTTTATTTATCATTACTATATTTAAAAAAAAATCTGAGATCAGTTAACTAAAATAAGAACTGGAAAACTGCTGACATTCATTCATGCTGGCTGATAACTCCTGCTTCAATTTTATTCTCTTGGCAGCACTTCAGCAGATTTGATTTTGCATTTTATATTTTTTAGTCACTCTTTAAAGTGCCACATGCTATGGATTAAAGACACATTGCTGAAGTTTAAACTTATGAATGCCAGACCACATTTAGTTGCAATGACTACAGTGAACACAACTGTAACCCCCCTGCTCCACTGCAGCAGGAAAGCCAGGCTGGCTCCAGGACCAGCAGACGGCTCAGGGGTCTGATAACCTTCTCTGGGGCCTTGTAGCTGACAGGCAAGTTGCACAGCAGGCTGACACAGTTACGGTTTAACGCCAGATAAACAGGGGGGACGATAGGAGAGCACAGTGTGCCAAAGGCTGACCCGGCTCATTATAAATGACGGAGCTGAGACAGACACACAAGGAGATGAAACACTGCTTTTTAATTTCGAGCCTCTGCTGTTTCACAACTAAAGCCTGCTTCTCCTGTTTATTTGTCTTTCACTCATTTAGATGGAGTGTGATTGAAGAAGTGCAGCTACACTGTGAAAACCTTTTCATTCTGAAATCAAACGCTTATAAGTCAATATCGACTCGACATCTTTGTCACATAATAGATATTCGGCTATATATTTAAAGACAGACAAAGCATATTTTTTCTGAATATTTTTCTTTTTTTAAGAAAAGGGTTCTTTCACAGATACAACATTTTCTATCAAGGTTAATCACTTCTGGGCAATTTTTTTTCTCTCTTTCTCTCTTTTTGGAAGATTTTTGTGGGTGATGTTAGAGATTTTTCCTCTGTAGTGAACAACATCTGAAGAAAAAAACATTTAAAAGTTTGCTCAAGTTTCAAACTGCAAATTAAACAGACTTTTATACATTTATTTTTCATGAATTTGTTAGTGCTAATGAGATGTAGTTTCTTCCACTGAGAGAAGGCTTTCTGACTTTTTTTTGTAGACTTTTGTCTGTTGCAGTCTCCTTTTCAATCTGTGACACGTCTCATAAAGCTGCAGTATTTTAGTGATGCCTGCCAGTTCTTCCTGAGGCAGCGATGTGGTTAACATTAAACCATCATCTAAATAAAGCTGAAAAGCTACAGAAATGTAAGGATTTAGTATCATGTGAGCGTGCAGTGTCTCTACCCTCCATTTTCATCTGTTCAGAGCTGTCACGCATCCTCTCATCTTCAGTGTGTGGTCAGATTCATGAACTCTACTGGCTGTATTTTATGTTTACACACGAGTGCCCTTGAATGGATGTGTGCACACGTGTTTATTCCCTCAGTATCTCTTTTGAGTTTGAAGAGGACAAATCCACAACTTGTCAAGGGGAATCTACAGGACCACTTTGTCCCTCTCTTGTATTTTCTTCATTATTGTCAGGCAACATAATTCTGTCATTCCACATACTCAAACTTAGCAGCAGTTTCAATTGCTTCGTGATGGATGAATATAGCCCTCCTGTGAACCTTCCCAGCAGATCAAAGCCTGTTGGTTCTTGTGTTTCAACTAGGACTCGTGTGTGTGTGTGTGTACTGTATGAACTATTTCCTCTTTTCATCCCAGCAGCTGTACGTGCCTTTATTTGTCTTTTGTTTTGTTGAAAACAGTCCCGTGAACCCTGTGATGTGTGTGAGAGGAGGTGGGGCGTCAATGGTCTCTCACCTCTTGCCCTCACTGTGCGTGTGTACTCACATTGACACCCTCTCACTTACCGCTGTGGTTGTGCCACCCCAGGGTTACGCCCCATCCACTCTGACTCTGTTTGTCTAACCACCAGATATTCAATACCCCAGACCCTATGCATGTACTGTATGCAGAGGGGAACCCTGTTTTTGTCTTTCACCATGGAGACCAGGCGTATCCTCATTCCTTCTCCATGTCTAAGCCAGCCTAGAGCCGTCTGTTTGCTGGTTGTGCGAGGGACATGGGTCATCTTAGAACAGGTGTCCAGTCCTCTACACAAGTGGGTTTTACAACATCCTTTTCATCTTGACAGTGTCTCTGCAGTGGAAGATCCTGAAAATATGGCAAGAAAAAAAATATGTTGCCAGCAGCTGTCGAGACATGTATTCTGTTTCCTTTTATCCTTGATGAGTTTGAGCTATGCTTATATAAGTTAGACACAAAAATAACAGCACTGGTTTCTGACCATGATTACCTGAAAAGATTATTTAGGGAAGCAGGAGAAAATCAAGTAAAAGCTGTTTTTCAGTTTTGGTTTCTGAAAATTCTTAAAGCTCAGGATGTGCACAGCAGTAACGTAAATGTAGGCATTAACAACATCGGGAACACATTATTGAGCTTTGCAGTCCAGTACACCCCTATATGACCCAAATAAACAAAAAATTTAAATGGTAAGCCAACATTTAGTCACCTAAAGAGGTACCTGTGTATTTTAATTTTACACTTTTATTTTTTTTCCAAGAAAAAAGAAGGTTATTTGATTGACTTGGGTATGACGGCACCTTTTTTCTCTTTCGGTGAATGGGGATCTATGAATATGCGCAGTTGCTTCAGTTCACATTAACCGAAAAGCTCTTCTGAGGATGAAGAAACCATTTGCCTTTGTTGCTGCTTGATTAAAACATAAAGTATGGCATGGGACTGTACATGCCTGATTAGATTTCATGGGAGTCCATCCAAAGGTGTTTGAGAAAATCGACTCAAAACCATAAATGCCAGCCTCATGTTGATGCAAAAGGAAACGGCCGAGAATCATTAATGTTACCGAGATACCAACCCCAGGCGACAAACTTTGATTGAACTTCTTGTGATCCAAGAGTTTTGGGGATACTTCATTGAAAGTGATAAATGTCAGCAGGATACTTATGATGATGTGAAAATAACTGAATTAGTACCACAGGGGCCCGCCTTTTGAGAAACATTCTGAAATATCTCTACAACCCCATGTACAAATAAAGATGATTTCCAGTATGTGAGAGGTTGTAGGGCATGAGGGTTCACTGAATAATGTGGCATCAGTAAAAATACTGTGAATGATATCGCTTTTGCATTTGGTAACTTTCAATGTACCTGAATTCCAGTGGGAGATTTGTTTAAGACAATAGCCTCTGTCCTTATTATAAAAACATCAGATATTGTTTCTACCTCTTACTTGGTTAACAGCAGACTGCTCTTATGGTCAGCTGTTTTTGTGTCAGTCCTTTGGTTTCACAAAGTCAGGCTTAATTCAGTGTGCAAAAGTATGAATACACGGTGATTCATAACTGAAGCTCATGTGTGATGTGTTCAGTGAGTCAGAGCAAGGCTGAGGTTATAAAGAGTCAGTGTCAGAGGAGCAGGACCATGGATGATTTCTTTCGCCTTTCTCCTGGGCTGACTGGACTTTAACAGCTTGGTGCAGCAGCCTGCACTTGGCTAATTTTCTGTTCTGAGTTACCAGGTCTAATTTAGAACAGAGAGGCTCTGTTCATCCTGGAACGCTGCTGCTTGGGATTCTGGAAATGAAGGGTTCAGAGGCTCACCGCCCTCTCACAGACACAGAGCACTTGCCTTGTTATCAACCCACAGAGATGCCTATAATGATTCCTGCAACCATTAACTCCTAATGCAATAAAGTGCTAACATTTTAGCCATGCCTTTCAGTGTCTAAGCATAATGACGTTAGCCCACGGGCTGGACAAATGTGCTCTGAGTTAACTCATGTTCAGGGTGCATCAATCAAGCTTAAAGTCATGATCACTTGCTCTTACATCTCCAGGAAACATCAACTAGCACATGTTTTAGTTTTATGATTATCTTCATTCAACCCCTGGGCTTTTTCTTTGTTTTTTTGATTTTGTTTTTTTGATATTCATGAAATTGTATGGAGATGAGCTTCTAACTTATAGCTTTGTAAAATGATCCACACCATCACTACCAACAAAACAAAGCAAGGTTGATTTGATGCGATTTTTTCCAGGAAAATAAGACCAAAGACACGGGCTTTCAAGCTACCACTTTTTGACAGGCTGACGTGTCAAGGGTGCTGTGGCTGTGGTCTGAATACGAAACTCAGAAAATGACAAGCTCAGTGACATGTTCGGAAAGATGTATGCACAGAAATGAATCAGCCATTAGTGCTGGCACTGCACTTCAAAGTAAAATCAATAAACCTGCCAATGAAAAGCCTCTTTGGAAATGGATCCCAGCTAAAATAAATATTTGCTAAATACGGTGTATTCACATACCTCGCCAGATAGCACGCAGAGTTACAAAAATAAAGATTCAGACACATACAGTACATCAGGCAGTGTCAGTGGGATCTCAGCTGTAGGCTGGTTGGAATGCATTTGGCTGACAAACAAGTGGCCCGCGTGAGTCAGAGGAGACAATCATTTGTTAGTGTCGTTACCGAGTACAAGCGTTTCACACGATCCATGATAAAGGATGTCATTGTCAGCTCCAAGCTCAAACATGGAAAGCTTCATTAAATCAGTGTCATTGCAACGCATCATTAAAAATAAACAGATTTTATCATAATACTGACAGAAGAATTGATTGTATGAGTCTTTTGTCTAATTTGTACTGTAAATCAGTTGTGATAAAACTGCTTTGGAAGTGGTACAGTATTATAAAAACCTATTGTAAGAATCAAATTTTAAGCCTTATTGACACAATTTATATGGTGTTTTCATTTATATGTTTTTTTATGTGCCAGAAGACACAAGCGACATGTAGTAACGACTGAAACGAGCTATTTTCATCTTTGACCTGTGTTTGGTCTTCCAAAGGTCCCAGTACCAAAGTTAGACCAAACACACGACACTGCCTGTGTTTCGTATGTAACAAACCTAAGAAAGCAATCTCACCTCCAGGGCCCATCCTGTACTCACAAAGGCTCCCCTCTCTTTGTGAAACAAATATAATCTGGCATATTTTATATGGAAAATGAACATAGCATTGTGGTTTGTATCTGAATTAAACTAGTCAGCCACATAAATTACAGGCATGTGAAAAGACAGCTGCTGGTGATAACACTGCTGATGTTTGTCCTGCTCAGTAAACCTGCGACATTGTTTACCTGCAAATACAATCAGTCTAACTGATTAACCTGCGAAAAAATTTAAGTGTTTTATGACTTTTATACAAATAGTTTAATTTTTTTCATTGTTTAACTGATTGACTGTCTACTAATCTGTTGGCAACCCATTCATTTATATTAGCAGATAACTCTAAACGGCTTATTTAATGTCATGTGCTTTAATATAGGTTTATGTTCCCTGTAAAAATAAAAATAATTGGAAGAGTAGAATTTTTTTGGACAGCCTTCCACATAGAAAAGCAAAATAAATACCAATAAAATGGATCCGAAGTTAATATTTGGTTGAATGCCAGACTGGTGAAATTATTAAAAGTCTTTAAACACTGAATTTGTTTTTTTGCATTGTTTTATTTTAATTGAGAATGAAAATAATAGTAACAGAAAGTGCAGGCAAAAATCCCTACATGTATTTGTTGTTTAAGTCCAGCGAGCGTAGTGCTTTCATGTTCTGCTTATATGCTTCATTCTGCTTGCATTCATCCATTTATTTATCTTTCTACTCTCACTTCCCCTGTCCACACTGACAAATGTAGTCAAATAAATTGAGAGGAAACACGAGCGACTGTATGAACTAATTATACACATCACACTGAGATTGTGAGCAGCCAGGTGACTTCTACATTAATCATCACGCTGTGTGTCTCATAGCTGACACGCACAAAGCTGCTGCCATATTGTCCTTCTGGGATCAGAACAGATGCTTCTCATTTGTTGTCTGAGAATACATTTTACTCTGCCTTCATCCCATAAGATAACAATACCTTTTACAAGTTAATGAAAGCACTTGCAGACTGAATTTGATTCACTTAAACCATGCTCATCTGGATGAAAATACTTTTTTTTAAATCACTCAAACTACCAGAGAAACTGCTTGCTGGGTAGTGAAAACACACTTAGTGCATCAGTTATCAACAGCTGTTCACAGTTTGCTGGGATCCCAAAACAATGATTGCTGCCTTTGCTGAGGCTTCTGACCACAGTCCTGTACATCTAAAGAATAATATAGTTCCTCTGTTTTGAATATCACTATTAAAATTACAATAAATTAAACTAATTATTATTGTTAACACACACTTGTTTAACATATACTTCATAGTATCTGGAAAGTTGTTTGATATAATGACCATGTTTTCACCTCAACACAGCTGTCAGACCCTCCAGAGAGAGCTGAAGGTCACACCTCAAAAAAGCTCATAATATTACATCATCTGCAAATCCTGAAACCATCAAAGCAGACCCACTCCACTCTTTTGCTGTGCCAATAACTTCTGGACATAAACATTATGGAACAAATCCAACTTACTACAAGCAATGCAGACCACAGTCCAGCAACAGCTGAATTTCTTCTCTAAGGATATGTGAACTGGTCATGCAAACACCCAGACCCCTTGCAAGATCTTAATAAGTCTAAAGAGTTGGTCCAGTGTGTCACAGCCAGGATGGAACCCACACTGTTTCTCCTGAATCTGAGGATTGACAGTTGATTGGGCTCTTTTCTCCTGCCAGCATAGACCTTATGGGGACCCTCAAGATGCAGGTAGAGTTTTCACAGAGGTCTGAGTTAAAGAGCTTTCTGATGGGTCTAGCTGCCTGGAGTATAAGTATATATTTGAGCCTCCTTGGTTTGTCTGCCTTCTTATGCCACCATTTGATCCAACTAAAAAGTCAGACGGTGAGGGTTGACAGCTCAGCTCTTCTGTTCTTCAATATATATCAAAAACATGTTGCTGCAAATTCAAGGATACAACTATAGACTCAATAACTGAACTGCAACTCAGGGTTTCCTAGTGCCATGTGAACTCATGGTCATCTTCATGTTTTTTAGCATGGTGTTTGTTATGTGATTAGCACAGACATCAGGCCACAAAACACTGCTCAGGTTTCAGATTAGACAGACTGGTTTTCCAAGTCACACCATTCCAGGTAACACCATCACTACCCACACTAAAGCACTAAAGTTCCACAGCAGAACAATTTAGTCACTTTGGGATCCCTTTCCAAAACAGCCATCAGGGAAAGTATCCAGCAAAAGGCTGGGTACTTAAAAAATGTTGTTTGGTACAAAAGTACAAATTACAGAAAGAACCCGTTTCCTGACCCAAAGGCACAGAAAAACCCCAAGCTGGACCTGTGCCTTCACCTGCTTTCCGTAACACACTGCACCTGACCTGCACTGGCCCTCCTGCAAGGACTGAGCTCACAGGAGGAGTCTGCATCCATACTGAGTGCGAACAAGTGCACAGGTGAGCAGGCAAAGCATATAAAGTTTATCATTTTAATTTTTCCTCTCTCTCAGATAAGCCTTGAAGGACCTTGGAGAGCCAGAGAACAAGTCCTGGCCTTCGCCCTACTGTGCAACTGGCGAATGAACTTTGTTCATGCGTCTCCCTGAGTGCCACTCCCACAACACTATGAACTGTGAGCAGGAATTTGGAGATGGGGGCTTGGGAGTGACCCTCACGCTGCGACTGCTCATGCACGGAAAGGTTGTTTATTTAAAAATCCATGCTGCAGGGCATTTTAAGCAGATTTGTCACAACCTAATAAATAAAATACCTGATTTATGTAGTTGAATGACATTTTCCTCTTTTTTTATCTCTTTGTATTCAGGAGGTTGGCAGCATCATAGGAAAGGTAAGAATTCTTATGCTTAAAACATCTCACACATAAATATTCATCATCATAAAAAAAACAAAAAATAACAACAACAAAAAAACAAAACAAAACACAGGTCTGTATGCCTTCTGCAATCTGGGAGTTGTCTTATGTAAATTCATTGTTATTTTCAAATGTTTCCAACCCAAATACATGCCACATTGATTTTATGTGAATTCAAAGTAAGCATTTGTAGAATAATTTCCTTCTCCAGCTTAATTCTGGTTTGCAATCACAACACAAATATAAAACTCTTCTAAATATCCCAATATGAAATATAATTGCTTTAAACCAATCCTTTCAAGACCTCCCCATCACCCCCACCTCCCATAAAGCACCACAGCAATACATCAAACAAAAACATTAGTGCATCGACTGCAACCCTCTCGTTGAAACCAAGCTCCAAAGACTTATTACCGTTTGGCCCCTCGTGGCCACCTTTAGTGTCCACTCTGAAGGATTTGTCGGGAGCGTGTGCTTCAGCAGCCCCTGTTATCAAGCCTAAAAGATATCAATCAGAGAAAGACGGAAAATATGTGAATGTAGTAAATTGGAAAGTGTGGGAAAGGAAGATATCACGGCGGATGTAAAATACGCCATTTAAACTGATGAGTCTGAAAAAGCTGATGATGAAAGAATGGGAGAGAAAGATTTAGATGCGTTTGATTTGTAGTATGCGGCTGGACAGCGAGAGGCACTTAATCTGCAGTACCTGGACTAATAACCTACCACTCCACTCTTCCTGTCTCTTTAGCAGTCCTCTCATCTCTTTCCCATCAACAGAAGGCCGACATAACAGATCGCAAATAATATGTTTTCCTGGAACACGATAAATGGCAGCCTAGTCCAGCTGATACTTCTGTTGATACTTTTGTTAGAGAGCGGCTGTTAGATGCATGTACACGAGGATCTGAATAGTTTGGATACAACAAAATAAAGTGGAGTAGAAGTAAAAAGCAATCTTAAAATCAGTAGCGGATGTGCTGCTGTATGATACATTTCTGGCATAAAACATCGTTGACTGGGGGGAGTTGTTCGCACACACTGTTATCAGCATCAGAGCAGATGCACAAGGCTCGTTTTATTCAACATGCTTCCAGAAACAATGCAGAGGGTATCACCAAAATACAATGCAGATTGAACCTCTAGATGATTTTTTTTTAAATGTTGAATTTCACGGTTTAAAATGGCAGTTATACTAAGAGGTCATGGATGGTGTGATGTTTGAACCAAAGCTTAGTTGACTTGTTTTTAAATCAGCCCATCTTGTCTTTTACAGAAAGGAGAGACTGTGAAGCGAATACGAGAAGAGGTACGGTGTCAGTGATTTGGAGTTGTAGTATCAATTTAGTAAAATTGCTGTTTTTGTATCACTTGAGTTTGCACATAGAATGTTTGTTTGAATGAGTAGCTGCAACAATAACTCAGAAAAAAGCACAGTTTGTCCAGTTTTTCTTTATCCAGACATGAGGGAGTCTTTATCCAGCATTTTCATCTCAAGAGAAAACATAATTCAATCTCAGTGGGACTTTTGATGCTGGCCAGACTTTCTGCCAGTTGGATGCATTAATAGCAAAAGTCAGCCCTCTGCCCAGGTTTTATTCTGAAAAGCACACAATGTTGCTACACTTCCCAAATTACCTTTCAGGCAATAACAGTACCTTTTCAATTTAAACCCCTTCTTTCTACTCTTCATTGCACTCCCTCATGAAGGACCTGCCAAATCCCTTTCCTTTTTCTTTTCCCGCTTAAAACAACCTAATTTTTCCACTGTCTGCCCCTCAATTCCCTCTTTATGAATCCCAAGAGCGCAGGCAAACTAAAACCGCTTGGTTAACTCTCAGTATTAAAAAGTAATTAGTCTGATACTGGCGGTGGCACATTTGATTCTTTTAATGCTGCAAAGGTTTTACACTGTGCTTTATGAGGCAGAATGATAAACAGAGGAATGATGAAATCATGGGACAATGTAGCTCTGCAGAACTGCTAGATAAAGCGTGGCAGTCATCCAGCCATCCGTTCACACATCCATCCATCCAGCCGGGCAGTTTTAGCTTTTTTTACTTCCCTGTGAGCCTCCTCTTGTCACTCCCTTCCCTTATCAAGCCTTAAAGTCACAGGAGGGAGAATGACTCATTGGGCTGACAGGAAAAAATGTCCCAGTAGTCAGAGCACTGTCCCGTCTCTGCTCATGTGTCTATAACAAGACCTTCAATGACACAAAATAAGTGGAGGGGAGGGAACCAGTTTTGTCAACTGCGGATAAATTGGTTTATCAGTGTGTGTTTTATAGGTTTCAGTCTCCTCACTGTTCAAAGTAGATAGACAGATGTCTCTCCACTTTGAACAGTTTTTTCACTTTAAATTTCATCAGAGAGGAAGAACAACTAGAAACTTTTGGACATGTATATGTTTACTTCCTTGAAAAGATTTGAATGATTTAATGTATGTAAAACAAGGAGAGTTCGTTTGTACAACACATTTTATACACAGCCAATTTAAAATGATAAAATGTTTCAAATATCAAGAGGGGGAAGATATGTCTAAGATGGAAAAGTGCAAAAAAAAAATAAATTGCAATACAACTTCAAAGAGCTGAAGAGAAAAAAAAATCAAAGCCAACAAATATTTTCAGGATCCATTTTTAGCCAGTGCTGTGGCGGCGCCTGGCCTCCCCTAGAAACACATCAGACAAAATCCATTCTTTTCTCCGCATGTAGATGTTGACATTTACCAATCAAGAATGAAGCAGAAAAACAGATTAAAAACCTCCATAGTAACTAAAAAGTTGGTACAAGTTACAGTTCAGAGACAAAATTAAGCAAATGAGTAATCACTAATTAAAGTGTGCACATTTAATCGTCACACAGTGTAAAATACATTAAATTTTAATGCAATGACAGGTTTAATAGGAAGCTTGTTCCACAGCTGACGGGAATCAAAACTACCAACGAGAGGAAATCTGGACGCTTCTTAATATTCTTTTAAATCTGAGATATACTGAAGTCTAAAGATAAGCTACACTGAAAGGAACTTAGAGTCAGAAGACGATCAGCATGGTTTAGGATTAACCCACTTACACTGGAAACTGGGAAACCGCTAATATGGTTCCTCTGAGAAGTTTAAAAAAAGGGAGAAAAAATTAACCTTCCAGCTTTTTCCCCACTGTCTCTAATCTTTAAGGAAAATAACTTAAATGTTAACCTTTAACACAACATCACTCCTATAACTCTCAGAAAGAAAGCAAATAAAGGTGCTTCCCAATGAGTTAAAATATTCTTTTGTTGCTGGTGTTTCAATGACCTCTACTGCGTGTCCCACAGAGCAGCGCACGTGTTAACATCTCAGAGGGCTCCTGTCCAGAGAGGATCATCACCATCACCGGCTCCACGGACAGTGTGTTCAGAGCCTTCACCATGATCACATACAAACTCGAGGAGGTAATGCACGCCACACCCATGAAGTCAGATTAAAATGGGCGGGGAAGAACAGCAAATATGTCGCATCTGCTCTGTGTGTTTCTCATAAAAAAAACTCAACCAGGATGCTTTCAATATGTTAGTCGCAGTCATAACGGAGATAAAAGAAAAAAAAAGCCATTTTACCACATTATTATTATTATCTCTTAAGCTTAATTTCAGAATTAATGCGCTTTTATGGTTATCGATTACACTCAACTGCAATGAAAGAAATGTTGCATTGCATGGCACTTTATGTGCTTACAAATTAGATTGCTCAGCAGAGGAAAATTTGGAGTAAGTGGATGTAATGTCCCAAGACCATTTTATCTTATACATATTTAATATACAATACCCATTAATTTTAGTTTTTCCCATTAATACTTTCAAGCATAAGACCCTTTCAGTTCAGTTAAAAAAGTGTAACAGTATTTAAGTTGTTCCTGGTAAAGAGAGAATAGTGTACAAATTTGAGTTATAGAAGACAGTTTCCTCATGGTGTTGATTCCCCTTGGAAAATCCCATCACAGATTTAATGAATATTGTACAAGTTTCAATCAGGTGTAGCAACACAGCAGAATTCGTGACAATTTGTGACAAGTAAACAGGTGCTCCACTCAACGGGACTCAGTGAGCACACGGTGGCCGTGGAAACATAACGCAGCCGTCATTGAGGATCTTTCACACCCACTTCTTTTTAGCCCTGAAACTCCTGAGTTTCCATGGCAACATGTTGGCTGACCCACTGTGCATGTCTTCCACCATATAGTTGATTTATTGAACGTCTGACAGCATTAATTTTAAAAAAAAAACAAGCAGAATAATCTGATTTTCGCCAGCTGAGTATTAGATTTAGCATTCGTTTCAGTCTCAATAGTTCATGATTAGCAACGCAAACTCACTAATTTCTCTCATTTGGCAGTTGATCAGTTGTTTTACGGATAATGAGTTCCCTAACTGCTGCCGTATTTATGCAAATACAGAGATCTGATAATCTGGGGCAATATTACACTAACACGATACATGTACCACATTATCATACATGTATTTTTTCGGAGGTTTGAAGGCACAGCTTCAGTGAAAGCCACATGGAATATTTAGCACTCCACCAACAATATAGTGAGAATTTAGGAGTTCATCTTTGGAACTCTTCATTTATGTTATATTTGATTAGATGGCGCTTTTATTCAAAGTGAATTACATGCCAGGGGCACATTGCAGGCATTACAGTATTTAGTATCTTGCACAAGAACTCATCAAAGCCATCAATGTCCTGATTGAAAGATGACCACTCTACCTCCTGAGATACATCCACCCCTTTCTTCAGTAAGTAGGACTTGTACAAACTCTCATTTCAGCCCATTTCCCTTTGAGAGCCTCTTCTCGTCATGGCACTGGAAAGGATCAAAACGTTCATGGTTGTTAAGATGTAGCTCATATTTTTAGATCAGATTAAGAAAACGATGCCTAGAGTCTTGTGATTGTGCGGATGATGGCTGTGTGCTCCTCTTTTAATGAGACAAGACGTCAAGAGAGCCTGATCCGGCTGACTAAATATAGATACAGAAGAGGGAGGGACAAGAGGCACATCAAAATATGCTTTTAAATCAAAAGTTCACAGTCATTGGATGCATTATGTTATTTTTCTTTCACGAGTAAAATCCCTTGAGGCTGCACATCCATGCTGTCCCCTATAAGTCAAACTCTGTTAATTTAACTGCAGACTGGCTCCAACACAAACCATTAAAAATAAAAAGAACAAGCAAAGTGTTTTGCATTCTGTCACACTTTTGCTGCTGGTCTGAGAGTCAGTTCAGCTTATTTACATTTCAAAGGTTCACTGAGAGATGCTGTTCATTAATTAAAAGCTCAGTCTTCACCCACAGCAGAGCAGATGCATGTTCACTACTTTCAATGTAATAATTCTCATCAAAATGTCAAGGACTTGGTCAAGGACTTCTTTCATGTTATAAAATGCACAATAAATAGAAATAAATGGACAAGCAGACATTCACGCCCAGTTGCACTGTTGCTAGCCTAGCTGTGATTTAGCGATTAACTCGTAAACTCGTATCTGATGTAAGGTCACATGACCTTATAAACCCAGATGCATTGCTGGTGGTAGCTGAGATTTAACCTGTATCTAGTTTTATCTCAACTCTGTGTTTTCAAAAAAAATATTACTTGTACCTAAATCTGGTACAGCTAAGTTTTAACAAGATTTTAATTTATTAATTTAACACAAGGAGCCATGTATGGCACTGTTCACCCAAATACTGTTAATATTTACCCTCCACATAGGACGCTGCCTCTAAATTGGAGACAAACAGAAAAAATGTATAGTTTATAGTGTACTATTTATTCTTCAACTAGCACGTATATGCACACATGCAATTTCAGTATCTTTAGTTATGTTTTTACTGCTTATAACTCTTGACCTCATTGCTAAATAACAATATTATGCTACTAATAATATTAGTTCAATTGGGGAAGATGCCCTTTCATATCTTGTCATTCTGAATAACTTAAAGGGACCTTTAAAGTGTCAGTATATGTAATGATTATTATTCAAGCACAATCCACCAAAAGCTCTTGATGATGAAGATTTCATCTTCATCATCAGATCCTTTTAAACACTTCAAGGATGAGAAGATTTAGTTGGTATCCTTTATATATGACAGGGAATAAATATTGTTTTTGGTGGAATATTGCTCAAATGATTATTGAAATATAAATAAATATGTGTAATTATCCAGCCTAAACATGCCATTGGCTCTCCATATCTTTCACAGCATAAGTCAAGCATCAACTGAGTAAACAAAGAGTGTGAAAAAGATATATATGTCTTAATTTATTTTAGTTTATATAGATATATATATATATATATATATATATCTATATATATATATATATATATATATATA
>JAOWBL010000022.1:10854505-10866480 GCA_028564865.1 Zenarchopterus dispar
TATCTATCTATCTATCTATCTATCTATCTATCTATCTATCTATCTATCTATCTATCTATCTATCTATCTATCCTGCTAAACACAAAGTGAACCAAAATGAATTCAGAAGCCATAACAACAACAATCAATGAGATGCAATTAAGTAAAAAAGCACAACAGAAAGAATTCATTTTCAGAAACAACCTTCTCTGTGATTTTTTTTTGTTTGTTTGTTTTTCTGTTCTATTCTGCTTTCTGAAATATTATTAAGATCTCTGTTTCACTGTATTTGTGTGAAGCTGTTCACTACCCCCTGATATTTATTACAATACTTTAAAAAAAAGCCCTCACAACTGGAGGAGAGAGGGTACTCAACCTCTCACTGGGTCACACTTCATTTTTCTCCATAACAGTCAACAGATTTTAAGCAGCAGCACATTCAAGAGATTTGAAGAAAGCCTGTTGTCTGCCTGTGTTTATTTTAAAAGGGCTGTAGGAAAAGGTGGTTTAGCCTATTCCAAAATGAGATCTAAGAATCAGAGTGAAGTTTGAGCTAGTGACAGCAGAGATCTTAGCATTTTACTTTGTGTTGTTTTCTCTTCTTGTTGATTTTTTTCTGTGGTGGACCCAGGGGTTGTATGGCATGCTGTTGTCTTTCTAACCCGCACAAGCGCTTCAATCAAAGCAGACTATATTAAAACATTGGAAAGAGCACAAGAGTCTGCATTCCTGTCACATATTTAGTCTTGCAATGTCATTCAGAGGCAAACAGCGCCCTCTGCTGTCCACTCACCACACCGCAGCACATTAAAAGCCGACGACGAGTTAGAGCTGATAAAAGATTGTCTTTAATGTTTGGCATTGTTAATGAATTCCATACCACAGCAGTTATGGGAGTAGGAAAACCACTTTTACAACCAAACACTTTTTAATCATGCTAACACCATATGTACAGGAAAGCACATTGAAAAGTGTATAAAGTATTTATATGAGAAGAATGGTGGAGACAGCCACAGTCTAATGGATTTGTCCTTTTTCCAAACACCGATTATAGATATTTATCTATTACATTAATCTCTGGAGTACATGTATATACACAAAACAACAATAAACCTTTTTAGGGCTTCTGCAATAATTCTCAAAAATATTTCACAATACTGCTGTATGTACAATAACAGAATTTACAATGAAAAATTCTACTGTACCCATATTTTGAGCATCACTTCGGTCACCAGTTGTCCTTAATGCTGTCAAGCTCACAAAATATACTCACAAACTGTGTATATCTAGTCACCTCAACTCCGTGCAAAGTACAGCAACCTATGCAGTACCTTCTGTCTGATTCTGGTAATACACTTTCACAACTGATGATCTCACATACAAAAATAGATCTTGTCTAGTCAGCTGACAACTTGATGTACAGGAACACAAAGCATCCACCTGCAAAAACAGCCAGGGAAACAATTAATTATTAAAATATTAGCTAAATCCTTCCAACCAACGACAGGACAGTAAACAGCGCTGTTTTTCCTGCTCCACAAAGAAAAAGAAAGGAAACCTCTCTGTCGGTCCAGCCTTCAGCTTTCTCACAAAACACATCATCAGTTTTCAAACAACAGAAGGTGAGTGAAAAAGCTGCAGATGATAAGATAAAATAAGAAATATTAGCGCTACAAACCAATCAACAATCTGAAACAAAAGCAGAATGAAACCATAGTAAAACATCACTCCTTAAATGTCCTTATTCCCAGTTCAGGGAATGTATAGAGGATGGAGTGGAAATGGCTGCCAGGAAATGAGCTTCACACAGTTCATGTGAGAGGTCAAACTGCATTTTGAGTGCACTTAAGGCAGGTAGGCGATTCCAACACCGTCTGTGTGGGCTCTGCAATGGAACCACCAGACGCAGCCTAGCTGTCCAGGTTTACCCACAACTGCTCGACATGATCTGACGGAGCAGGAAAACAGAAGCTGAGGGAGTGGTGTTGGTTCTGAGTGTCCAGCAGTGACTCGAGGTGTGAAGTGGAGTCCTTGTTATTCATTCACCATGAACATGAAAGCTGGCAGGTGTGGGATTTGTCTGTCACCATCCTTCGTTTCTCCCCAGTCTGCCAAACATTCTCATTCCTCTCATGACATCATTGCCACACAAAAAGAGACAAAAAAGAGCTGTTTTTTAACAGAGACTGAACTTAAAGCACTTAAACAGAAACCGGGATTGCAGCTTGTGCAGTACAAGTAGCTCTCATCTGAATACATTCATCTAGGTTTCCATACGGACAGTATGGATGGTAAATCTTCAGTGACTGTTTGTGTCCTTTGAGACGTCGGTCCACGTGGAGAGCTGCAAGTTCAATAATAAGAGACCTGCCATGTATGCCAGCCCGGCAGCAACACATTTTACAGTGCGCCCTGTGATATCATTCACCATTAAGGAGCACTTAACAGTGTGTCTGAAAAACATATCAGGCATAACCCTTTGAAAACACTACAATGTAGCAAATTTATCAAAATAATTATTCATATATGTGAAGCATGTAAAGCAAAGAAGTCACCTCACTCTCAATAAATAACCTTTTACAGTTATTTTGCTGTGAAAATGACATGAAGAGCAAAACTAGGGGGGTTCTGAGCTGATACTGGACCTGGGATCATGGTTGTGATGTTTCACAAAACTCTTGTCGTATTATCCTCAAATGAAAAAACATGCTCACAGACGAGTTGTACAGCTGTGTACAATCAATATCAGTTTTTGAACAAAATTAATCTGTCTTATTGTTCAACAGATATTTTTTTTCCTTTTGATCATATCTAAGAGGCCACGTGGGGGAGTAACGGCAGCTGTGCCTCAAACTGCAGCTTCATGGAGGTTTGCCCCTTCAATTCCTTCCTTCATGTGCACTGACTTTAGGACAGATTGCCAGCTGCTTCACATCAGACTCTTTCTGCTAATGCTACCTCAACTCAGTGCAAATGAAGGAAAGAAGATGGTATAGCTCTAACTGAAATTTAGAAGGAGCCTCCCGCATCACTGAGTCTCCTCGTGCTCCTCGCTGATGCACTGCTCCCAGGCGTGTTTCCCCTGGTCTTCTCTGTGGCCGTGAGGGGAGTGGAAGATCCTGCGAGGCAGTGGGATGGGCTGAGGGGTCAGCTCCTCCTCGGGGATGCAGCCCTCTCTCAGATAAGGTTTGGAGGGCACAGCTGGAGGCTGAGGCCTGCGGTAAGGGATGTGATGAGGGCCATGAGTGGGAGCATGGTGGTGAGGTGGCTGCCCGTGGGAGTGGTTGTCCAAGCCAGGGTGAGCATGAGTGTGAGGATGAGGGTGACTTTGTGGGTGTGAAGCAGGGCTGCGGTAGTGAAAAGGGCGGACTGGGTCCATGGAGTCGATTTCTGGTCCACCGTAGTGGATGTGGAGGTAGGGAGAGGGCAGGTACTCCTCAGGGGGTGACCACAGATGACTGGGAAGAGGCTCCAGGGCGTCGCTCCTAATGGGACCAGGATCTGGATACTGACCTCCAAAGTTACTCTCACTAAGAGAAGAAACCCCACTGCTGGCGCTGCCTGACAGAGTGGAGTTACTGCCTCCCAAAGCTGACTGAGGACTGGTGGGAGAGCCAGGGATTGGGTGGAGAGGCGACTGGAGAGACAGAGACAACACTTCATATCAGCTGTGTAGTTCTCTTAACAGTCTCCCAACAACCTTAAAGTAGCACAGCAAGAGATTTATTTACCCTATGACTTATATTAGGGTGAATAGGACCCCGCTGACATTGTACGCTCGGGTAGCCTTTGATTTGCACAGTGTAACTTCTTGGTACAGCTCGGATCATTCTTGAGAGAACATGTATCTTGTTACAGCAACACGTCACATACTCACAGTTAACACCTCTGCTTTCTGGATCTGTTATCCAACTGACTATTCTTGGTACTTTCATCATAGCAGAGGTGCCAAAGAAACCACAGAAGAAGGACAAGTAATAACTTATTATTGATCATTGGCTGTGGTTTCTTGCTTTGACGTGGCCCGGGATACACTGTGTTCAACTAAAACTAATATTTTTGGTGTCGGTTCCTGTCAAGCTGCTTATGCTATCATGTCAAGTGAGTTTCGCTTTGTGTTGAGTGTTTCTAAATGTCGTTAACTAAATTTAGAAGACTAGCTGTCCACTGTTGATTAGCATCACAGATGTAAAAGGTTCATGTTTTTATATCCACTGATGTTTGTCACCTTATTTATGTAGAAATAATAAGGATTCAGACGTAGCTGCATGTCGTTGCTGTCTATAAAGTAAAACATCAAAAATGTCTTTTGCCAGTACCTTTCGGAGTGATCGAACAGGTAGTGCAGGAGGGGGGTCACTGTTCTGATGATGAAACGCATCACAATGCATCATGAAATGCCCTGCAATGAGAAAATCATTAAAATACAAAGAGCGGAGAAAAAGTTTTAATAACTTAACGGTTTATTTTAAACTTGATGACTTCCATCTCTGTCACCAGACTTCAGATTAACTTATGTAAACCCTGCAGCTGAAACTTTATGGCACATAAATAAAATAAATCTGAAATGTAAAAGCAAAACTTTGAGGCAAGATAAGACAGTACCTGGTGGGAAGGACCTGGGTGGGACAGGGGGCATGATTACACCGCCAGTCGAAGCTGGCATGTAGGACACTTGTTCTCTGTTCTCTCCATCCAGACTCCAGCTGCTCGGAGCGTTGGGAAAGACTGGAGGCAGTGGGAATAAAAATGTGTAACTCCCACAAACATCTCATGGAAACACTAATGCTTCTCATGATTTGACATTACCTTTCTCCGGAAGATTCATGTGCTGTTCGGCACAAGGCTTACAGGGGCTAACTTGCTGAAGTAAGGCACGCTGCATGTGGTTGTTCTGATCAGAGAAAACAACAAAAATAAATACCACTTTTCAATAACTCTCACTCATAATGTGCTCAAAACAACCTATAATACTAATCAATCTACCGCTATGAAGCAGCTCTCGCCCACCTGTCCATTCTCTGCCATGCTGTAGTACATAGAGTTGTTGGCCCGCTCACGATGAGACGGCAAAAGCATCATTACTTCACGGTTGTGTTTGGCCTTATCGGGCAAAGAAGGAGAGCCTGCACAGAGAAGTCACCCAAAGTTACTATTTCTCTATCTTTGTCTGTCAAAACACCTCAGGCGTGACTTCCTGCAGCTGGGTTACTTACCTCTGGCACTTGATGGAGCAGAGTTAATAATCTGGGAGGAGTTGGAGCGGATTGAACTCAGACTGGAGGAGGAAGGGCTCGGCTGAAAAACATGGTTTATTCCACCATTATCTCAGAGGAACCTCATGAAAACTGTTTATGTAAAAATCATGAAGGATATATTAAAATCTATGATAAAAGTTAATAGTTATATTTAAGTTCACATCATAAAACACCCGTTTTTATATTCTTATTCCTAATTCTAACAATTTCTTAAAACATCCATGAAATCAGTTGTTTTTTTTTTAGTCCTACCTGCATGTGCATTGCCTCTTCAGGGTGCTCTCCCATTAAGCCGTCGGTCATTATGACGAGGTTTCCTGCCTCACTGGAAGTGTGAGAGGACAGGGAGGAGGAGGAGTGACGGATGGAGCCTTGTAGGTTCAGAGGGCTGCAGGACAGAGAGGATGTTAACTGTCCAAACCGTTTTCTGTCTCTTAACCTTCAAGACTTTTGTAGTTTCATTTCATGTTTCTGAAAGTGTCGTGAAGATCAGAGATATTTTGAGCTTTTGATAAACACTGTTGGAATTGACTTGAGGGATTTGTTTGATACTGCAGTTTATGTTTTAGTTGTGTTTTAAAGCTTTGTATTTAGAATATAAAGTTGCTAAAGCAATTAAATTGCAATGAGCATTGCTTTTAGGTACAATATAGTCTTAATTTTCTCTTAGAACTAAGAATGTTCCAAAAACCAGTTTGGAAAATGGATATTAGAGAGAGCTATAACACTGATAACTGAAGGTCATGTGTTTTGATTAAATAGGATGCACAGTTTAAGGTTTTAGTCAAAGTTCTGTTTTTTGTGTGTATTCAGGTATGTCTGTGTGTGACTTACCTGTGTCTGTGCATGAGGCGCACACTCTCAGGGCTCATGTGGTTGTGGGAGGACAGCATGCCTCTGGGAGAGTTAACCCCTGTGCAGCCTGCTGGGCCGAATCGGTCCACACCAGGCACACCCTGCTGGCAGCCAACCATATACTGCTCTGAATATTTACACTGTTCACATAAAAACACCTTATACACGCTTGAGGAGGCAGAGATATAAATTATGTTTGCTGAAGTCACAGTGTGTTTGTTTGTCAGCAAGAACCTAAGCCAAAGAAGGTACAGCATGAAAAACAGGAGATGCAGCTTGCACACAGGTGTCTTTCTCGGAGTGACATCACCAGTGGAAGACAGCAGCGCTCATTTCCGAGATGTCGGTGTCACCTCATCGTCTTTGCATACAGCCAACATGAAGAACACAATTCAAACAAAAACACGGAGACTCAGTGACATCTGGGTCTACTCACATGGTGTAAACCTGTCCTCATCATGTGGAACTGATCTACGAGCTTTTTGTGCAGAGGACGCATCTCTGGATGCACCAACTTCTCGTGTACAGCGAGGCCCACTCCGAGAATGTGCACCTGTTGTTGGAAAAGAAATGAAAAGGCAGGAATCAAAACAGTTTATCTGTTATATCACTGAGATTATCATGCAACTCTAAATCTGGTGAACTTTAAGTCCAACCTGCTCCTGCATGAGGTCCTTCAGATGGGTGATCCTCTCCATATCCTCTGGGTGACTGCTGATGTATTCCTTATCAAAGAAGGCCTGTCGCAGAGGATCAAACAGAAAGATAAGAATTTCCCACAACACATGTTGATTATTTCTGCACTCAGCTCTCCCTTGGTCTGTCCTGCAGAAGTACCTCCTGATATCTGGCTATGCCTCCATTCACAGCAGCATCTATGACGCCATTCAGGCACATGCTCAGTGGGTTGATGTTGCTATGATGCTGCCTGTGTTGGTACTGGCTGATCAAAGTCCGCAGTTCCTGGGTCTTATTCTCCACCACATATATGGCATTCTCAAGAGGACTCACCTCCACCTGAAATTATAAACACAGTAGATATTCACCTAAAGCTGTAGTATAGTGGGAGTAAGCATTTACTATGATGGGACTCAGGGGGCTTGATAAAACAGTCAAGAGAATATCACTCATCAGTCATTCCAAGATAATAAACACCAACAACGGCCAGGTGAGATGATGTGCTGGTATAAAAAGGTATTTAAGGTCACCATCAGCCACTGAGAGGGACTCAGTGAGAAGATGAAAAATGACTACAAGTGTGAAGCCTGGTTGCTGTTATTATTCTTTATGAGATATATTTTCTTTGTCCTTTTGATGACTGAGGGAGGCCCTCACCACTTCTCTCCTCTCCACTTCCGCCCAGCGGGAGATCCCCGGGAGAGGACGGGACAGGATTAGGGTTGTCCTCTCAATCCACAGACTCTGTAACACATGCAGGACAATAACAGGTTACATTTGTCGTTATTGAAAAAACATAGTGGGCAATTAAGAAGGTAAATAAGGCAAAAGTGATGCCTATGAACTTGCAGGCAGCTATTTAACACTTTATGTGGTCTGAATCCAAATCTAGGTTACTGTGTCATGTCAAGTCTTTAAAAATCATGATACTTTTTCCAGTATCATGTTTTTAGAAAAATAAATGTACAACTTTAACTGCTGTGATTAAAATACTGTGGCATGTAAACACCTAATCCAGCCTTTTCTATTTATTTTTTCACAAGACATTTATTTAATTGGTATTTATGTGCTAATGCTGCTCCAGGAAAAATATTAAAAAGTAAAGTCCACTTCATACACAACATCTTACACAGTGACACTTTATCAGCTCATCTTGGTGTCACAAACTGATTCACTTCAGAGTCATTGTTCAGCATGCAGAGTAAACTTTGAGAACGTGTACAGTAATCAAGACCAAAGTCTTTTCTTAACACTAACTGAATGGTTGGTGACTAAATCTAGCCAAACAGAACATTAGAAACAATGGTCTCACCATGTCCTAACCAGCAGTGTGTAAACAGAGAGGTAAGGCTGTGTGGTAGAACCTTTCAAAACATTTGATGATTTACCACAACTACTACATAGTCATGTCAGCAATCACATCTGCATATTTGTCATAATCGTTTCCTTTGATCTGTCCAGAAACAGGTGAGTGAACATATTTGATAGCGTTGCTGATTATCAGTCACATAACAGACACTGACTCAGTCAGCAGCTTGTGCCCTTTGTGTACTCAAATTCAGGGTTCACCTAATATTTTTCTTCTCTCAGTGTAAAAACTAAAGACAGAAAGAAAAAATGTCTATATGTTGCACAATTATGATACTGCAGGATAGTAAACATCAACATCGCTTGGTTAGGTGATGCACTGGCATTAAAGGAATTTAAGGCCTCCATCAGTCACTGGCCGTCAGTGAGGAAGGCGGTGAGAAGTCTCTAAATGAGATCACAAATCTCATTTAGCCTGGTTGCTGTTATGATCTTTATTATCCATCCATTCATCATTTATATCCACTTATTCCTATTCAAGGTCACGGGGGTCTGCTGGAGCTCATACCATCTCTCTTCAGGTGAAAGGCAGGGGTACACCCTGGACAAGCCGCCGGTCCATCACGGGCCACATATAGACAAACAACCACACACACTCACACTCACTTTTATGGGCAATGTTGAATTGCCATTTAACCTGGCATACATGTTTATGAACCATGGGAAGCCAGAGTACATGGTGAAAACTCATGCAAGTATTTGGGAAAATGTGCAAACTGTTTACAGTTATTACATATAACCCACCTGCAGGTGGACAATGCTAGAAGAGCCATTACAAGACAGCTACACCAGTAAGTCATATTCATATTAACCCCTGACATTACAATTACAAGTTATTGCTAACAAAATATCTTCATCTTTTCTGTTCAGCTGTTCACTTCAGGGGTCGCCACAGTGAATCATCTGCCTCTTTCTAACCCTAACCTCTGCATCCTTTTCTCTCACACCAACTAACTTCATGTCCTCCTTCATTACACCCATAAATCTTCACTTTGGCCTTCCTAGACTTCCCTCTTGGCATTCCTAACCTGATCATCCTTCTTCCAATATAGTCACTACCCCTCCTCTGTAGATTTCCAAACCATCTCAGTTTGGCCTCTCTGACTTTCTCTCCTGAACATACAACATGCGCTGTCCCTCTGATGTATTCATTTTTGATCCTATCTATCCTCGTCATTCCCAACAAGAATGTCAATATTTGAACCTCTGTGACGTCCAGCTCTGCCTAGTATATTTTCCTCAGTGACACTGTCTCTAAACCAGTTTCTTTTTCTGTTCGATATTGCCAACAAAAGATCAAACACAAACAAAATCTAAACAAAAGCTGTCCATATTCCTTGTTAATGTTTTCTTTTTTTTCCATACTTCTTGTGAAGTAGGTTCAGCGTGTATTAACTCTTGATAAATAAAATGTATTTTAAACTCTTGATTCAAAATATAAATCCAGCCTTTGCCTGCAGTTCTTGGTTATGTCGTAACAGAAAAATCTAAAATTTAAGTGAGAAAGAGACTCTGACCCAAAAGCTATTGGCCCTCAGTTGTAGCCACCGGGAGTATTGCACCAACTTACATCATCTGAAACATTTGTAAACACTGAATGAATCAACTCCAGGCTTAACAAAGTCAGGTGCATCTCATGTTTTAAAGCATTATAGCTGATTTCAATACCATGTGGGGGAAAAAAGGCAAACTAAGCTTTGAGGCAAAAATATGCTGATGGTTCATCGTACCCTGAACTCATTCTCTCTGTCCTTGGGCCCCTTGTGGAAAGGCCTGTCATAGTGGAAGCGGCTGACATTGTTTATGCGGTAAAAACTCTTGATCCTCTCAGGCACACGCTCCAGCTGAGGCACGTCAGAAATATCTGACACTGGAGTCACAGCGTAGATCTGCAAGTCTTGATGTCGCATGTCAAGGAAGTGACAGACAACTGAGATTTGCATTTTCACAGAGGACGAAGAGCACAAGGAAAACTCTTAGAGATTACTTATATTTACTGTGTGACTCTGGAAATCAACCTTAATCTTAAGTGGACTGTTTCTACATTTAGAAACCAGCCATAATGAATTTATTAACGCTTAAAAAAAAGCCAACACATTACTCAAATGTAATCCTGCAAAAAAAAAAAAAAAAAAAAAAAAAAAAAAGAATTTCTCCGGACTTGGGGTTTTAGCAGTATCAGGATACATTGTGCGTCGCTCTGCAGGATGGTGTCGTCAGGTTGGTTGGTGTGCTGCATGGCAATGGCTTGTGGAAACTCCCCCAGCATTCTTTGCTGAAAGTCCTCAAGCCGTTCATAGTCATAACCACGGCAGACAAATTCCTTGTTCTGTGGAGAAAAGAAGAAAACAGCTGTTGACAAAGATGTGCAAACTTATAGCTCTCCCATTGTTGGGGTTTCTTTGAACATTATTGTCACCAAATCTGCATCAAACAAATAAAAACTAAGTTAAGTAGTGCTATTTTATTAGTTTCAGCACTAACACTGATAGCTGTTTGAGTGTTAGTTGAACTTTTTTAGGAGCTTTAGTTTGAAACAGTGAGAAATCACCCATGCTGTGAATTCCAACATTGCATAAACCCTGTTGGAGCAGGTAATGTTGTAAAGTTAATTATGACCCAAACACTTGCACATCATCACCTTTTAAAGTGATGTGGTGGATTATTAAAAAACATCAGTGAATTAACATATCCAGCACTTAAGGTGCTATATATACTCTTGTTTGTGTTTGCACCACCAAATTTAAAATAACTTTAACTCTTACTTTAGCTCCTTATCGAAAGATCTTGCTCTTAGGCTGCTAAATCACCAGCACATTCATCCACCAGCTTTTCTCTAACTCTGTCAGTCCAACCGTTGCTTAATGTGAACCACATAAGTAGCAGTGTGCGTTCAGATATTTTTGAACTGAAAACTCTGCGTACAAAAATTATCGGTAAGAGTTCATTTACACTTTTTGCTGCTGGAGCTCTTTGCTGACCAGTGTTAGGTGCACTGTTTTAGCAGTGTTAGTTTGCAACAGTGAAAAATCACCCATTGTCTTACCCTGAGGAAGAAAGGAAACTTCCGGCCATAGAAACCCATCCTAAAGAATTCTGGTTCAATCCTCTGCTGCTCAATGATGTTGTCATAGTATGCTGCCTCCATTTTCTATGACACAAACATATGCATGAGTCAAGATGAATAATGGTTTAATCACACACACATAACTGTATCCTCTGAATTTCCTGATGAGCGTGGGTGTGCTCAGGTGACTAGGACATTGTCTTTGATGCTGTGAGCAATTCACACGGCACAATGGAGCATTGAATCTGAAGAAACTCGCCTTTCAGCGTAACAGAAGATGTTTGCTTGATAATAGCAGCAGCAACAATTTACTCACCCGTATCCAGCTGAGGCTCTGATAATCATATAAAGTCTCATACTGGAAAGCCAGCTCACGGCAGAGCGAGATCCCATATTCCCAGCACTGCAAAGTCACACATGAATCAGATAATGGGAGAATGAGACACAGACGTAAAATTTAAAATCCCTGATGATCCAGAGAAACTATTTGTATGATGGTTCTGTAGATTAGGCAAAATGCTTTTTGCCATTACAAAACATCAAGATTTGTGATGTCAGGCTTTATGAATGAAAAAACTGGTAAAATGCTGAACCCCTGTCGAAAATAAATACATTTTTAAAAAATCACATACTCAAACCCTGGCCTAACTGATATGTTGCTTTATATGTATGTGTGTGTGTGTGTGTGTGTGTGTGTGTGTGTGTGTGTGTGTGTGTGTGAGTGTGTGTGTGTATGAATACACCTTTAATCATGAAACAAAGCTTTTTAA
>JAOWBL010000022.1:10866580-10883166 GCA_028564865.1 Zenarchopterus dispar
TATATATCCTGTGGGACTGCAGAGACAGTCCCTTCATGAGCAAATCCATCCACAATTATGTCAGAGATCAGCAATATTCTAATCAAGGCAACCAGCAGTAACAAAATAGGTTTGTTTGTTCTGTTTTGCGCTATCCTATGTGATCAAAATTGCAGGAGTCAAAAGACCTACAAGCTGCCCACTCCACTTTCTCAGGGGGGTGTCTGTAAAACAAGAGATGACAACCAGCTAATAAAGGAAGCTACTTTTGTTTCTTTGTTTCTTCTCAGCTGCTCCCAGGGTCCAGTGGGCATTTTCTTTTCCAAAGCACAAAGACCAGCCAACTAATTTAATTTTGTGGAAAAATACCGGCCAGGGAGGAGTGATTTAGGAGAGGAAATTACATTTGAACTGATAGCTGATCCTCACTGAGAAGTCCTATGTTGTGTGAAAAGGATAAAGTTTATGTGCTTTAGTAGGGAGAATTTACACAGATGGCCAAAGACAGCATATTTTATGTTAAACATGTTCAGTTCTAGACTTAACTCAAAATTGATCAAATAGAAAATTACCTCCAACTCCAACTCCTTCAACATCAAAACCCATTAATATGTAGGCTTTAACACAATCAAATTACATGTTCTAATAAAGCAGCTACATATCAATGCAAAGATGTTACACTGTTTTCTTTTTAGGAATGAGAAAAGTTTTATTTTCAGTTACAGTAAAGAGCATTTTACAGTACTAGGAATTTGTTGTGGTGTCAGGTTCCAGCACAGAGCAAAACTCGGGGGGGGGTCATCAGGCCCACTGCAGTGGGGAAGAAACTGGCTGGAGGTCCTCGTCCTGATTTACACTGTAGTGTTGTTACTTTATTTCAGTAAAGGATCTCAATACCTCTGTCACTGCTGCATATTCTGGTTCAGTAACAATGGGGTACAAAAATGTGAAGCATGCAAAACTGAGAAAGATTAAGTGGGAAGACGCTGCCTCACTTCCAAAGTTAATGAGGGCAAATTTAATTATGCTTGAAAACAGCTGCACTGCAGATGAGAACAAACAGCCCCTGAAAGAAAGAAAGAAAGAAAGAAAGAAAGAAAGAAAGAAAGAAAGAAAGAAAGAAAGAAAGAAAGAATAGAAGAACCTAAAGGTTGCAAGGGAGAGAAAATGTATTGTAATTGTATCTTTAGGGACTGTTAAGTGGATAAAAGCTTCTTGTAGCTCACATTTTACTTCCACTTTAAAATAAGTTGCCCCTGGAAATAACATAAAAGCTGATTGCTATATATACATAGAATATACTTGAGGTAATGCGCAACAAAATCTTTACAAAAATGGACTAAGGTTTGGAGTCAAAACAGAAGTCAAAGCTAAACCAAAAGTACTTGCCTTGCCCTTGTTGAAGTAGTGGAGGATTTTGCGGCTCAGATTTTCCTTGCGTTGCCACTCGCTCTGACAGGGGTAGTGGAGGAAATCCCTCAGGGGCCGGTCCTCCCACTGCAGCAGCTCCCAGTACAGCAGCAGGGTGAACGCTGCCTCTGATGTACAGAGAGGAATCAGTATAATTATCTTCTAAAGTCAAAGCAACAGATGAACAGTTTATGCAATCTGGCCACAATGATGAATTGATAGCTTTCACTCATTTTGGGTTCAATTTTTGGGAAGTTTTAGCATATGGCACAAAACATGGTCAGCAGTTCAGAGCAGATGTTGCCCAGAGCATGACACATTTTTGCATAAAGTTGACCAACATTTAAAAGACCACTTTCACTGCTGAAATGACATGAGCACCTTTTTCAGTTTCCATTACACTTTGGAGAAACGCTCAAATGAGAACACTCTTTGAAGCATTGTGTTGAAATTCTCTCTTACACATTTACAAACAGATTGGTTTTGCACAACTATTCATATAACTATAAAGAGTTCAAAGAGGGGCATTGGGCTCTCAAACTCACACTCAGTGTGTGTGTGGGGGTGCACAGCTAAGCAGCTCTCTAAACACACTTCCATTAAATGCTGAGGTCAATAGATGGCCTTTAAGTCTTTTACTGGGAGCAACTGTGAAACTATGAAAAACAAGCCTGCATGACAAATTCAATGTGAGCAAAAGCCTCTGTAAAATGTCTAAATTCCTCTATTTTCACAAATAGAGGAAAAGAACTTCGATATTTGAGTGAAAGCCTTGCTTTTTGTGAAGCTGTAGCTTTTTAAATCTCACCTGACTTTTCTGGTGGAGAACCCAAAACGCAGTCTTTGCCAGACTGTAAAACATATTTAATTTATGCTCAACAATTACAAGACAAGCATGACTGATTGACTCAGAGGATGGTTTTCATTCACTGATAAATGTTATTTTTGTCTGCCTCATCTCTTTTCCTCAATAGCTTAGACGTAACTCCACAATTTTGTCTCATTTAATATTTGGAAATTTATGAATATACAAATTTAGTCCACATCCCTCACTCTCCATCTAGTACCAGGAAGTCATCAGCTTTTCCAACAATAGTATCTGACAACAAAGTGGAAATGTAAGTGTTTCTAAAAAATAAATCCAGAGTCCAGTTTGTAAGTCATGTTACTATTTGCACCAGCTGTAAACTGACACTTGTTGGGAACCTTTGACAAATTTCAATAGCACCAGGCTGAGCACTTTTCATCAGCTAAACTAAGTAAACTTCACTTGACGTCTCTTAACCTTTCAACAAGACTTCAACAAGTGTGTTTGCGCTCCTGGCTGCGAGACTCCACTCCACACTGCATTATCTATGTACACTCATTTCATTTCAACTCATTCTGTCTCGACTGTTGTTTTTCTGTTCTCTTTACTCTCTCACTTCTTTCTGTTTACACAAATACAGGGTGTTCAATGTGTTTCCAAGCATACTTTGCATTAATCCACTTTCTTTTGTTTTATTTTTTACAATTGTTTTTTCATATTTTTCAGAGTACACATGCTTTTCTCCATTAGCTTTGAATATACCTCCAGCTGAATAATGCATAGATTTAGTTTTGCACGCGTGAAAGCTTGCGTGCACAAAAATGCATCAAAATGTAGCAGCAGCCAGTAATAACTAAAGTGTCTTCTCTTCTTCTATGGGTAGTCTAACCTTTATCATTTTTTTCTGATATCCTGCAAGTCAAGGAGCAGAGGCTTCAATTCCAGTGTGTAATGTTTAGAGCAATATATTGGTAAAAATGCCAAAATAAACCAAATTATATGAATTTTGGTTTTATTAGTGTAGAAGCGCATAAAAAGTACATAAGAGGTACAGTAAGTATTACTATAAGAAAGTGTGGGGGTGTATTGGTTGCAGTTTGCGCTGCTTTATATATCTAAACCACCACAATGTAAAAAAAAAAAAAAAACAGGAATGAAAGAATGAAGTGCTTCTACGCTGCCATGTGTATGCCTCCTTCTGCTTACTCTGTTGGGTCTCTGCCCTGCTGAATCACTTGGTGTGTGCCTTCCAAGTGACACGCACAGAGTCAGAGCCAGTCATGGGGAAAAATGCAAAAGTTATCTTGTTGACGCACTTAATAGCGTTCCAACAAGCAGCTGGAGCCACAATTTCACATGTGATGCAGACTGAAGTCAGACATGGAGGAAGAGCAGTAAAACAGTGAAGCCTCAAACACAAATCTGAAATAAAACTACATGCACATTACTTTTGCTTCAAACCTCACAGGGCCAATCAATGTTCTCAGAGGACTTACACTACAAGACTGATCTATTTCACAGGCATAAATCTATAAAAACCATATTCATAAAGATTAAAAAACTGACAGTGGCTTAAATCAGCAGTTAAACTGATGTACTGTTGCTTGTGTTTCAATAGAGAACATCTGCCATAGTTGCTAACTTGGTTTGCTGGAACTAAAAAACTATAAAATCACAAATCAACAGTCAACAAACAGTTACAGTTTATGACGGCACTCTGAATATACTGCACAAAATACTTCAGAAATCTCATGCAGAGAGACAAACGTATAACTTAACAATATATATTTAGGGAAGCCTTTAAGGGGAAAATGCTGCTATAGGAGCTCATAAAACTACTTAAGTTCAGTAATCGGCCCCACAAGTGTTAAATTTTAAGCATGTTGGCCTTTTTCTTGTTTTGTCTCAGTTTTTCTGCTGTTGTTGTGTGACAAGAGTGAGAAGCTCTGTTAACTCTGAATCTGGTCTGTGTGATACCCCCCCCTTCTTCACCTGTCCAACTCTGTCTGCAACCCTCTTCCCTTGCTCTCCTCCCCATAATCGGTGCTCCTCTTTACCACAAAAACATGTTTGATGATTCCAGCTCTGATAGCTCAGCTTCTCCTGTTCACTCAGCTTTATTAATACTGTAAAGTGGTTTTACATCCAGCGAGAAAAACTAACATTTCCTCCTTTTCTCCAACATGAGCTTCCCGATAAAGCATTGCTGCTCTGCTGCTGTCGTAACAGTGAGTCCTTTCACAACTCCTCTATTACCACCTCCTTGTCCTAAACCTTTAAATAGCTGCATCACAGCTGAGTTACGACTGGATGCCTACAATTACCAGCCTGGTGTGCATGCTGTCTCTATCATTCTTCCTTTGTCATAGTGCAAAAAGTGCAAACAGCACAAATAGCTTATAGTGCCCAGTAGTGTGATGCAGATGCTGCTGCTTTAAAATACTTTCTTTTAAAACAAAAAAAAAACAAAAAAAAACATAGGCTTCTTTTGTTTATGTGCATAAAATGAATATTATCATATTGCTATTTTAGGAGTTCTTATGCATAATTTGAATGTATCTATTTTTTAATGTTTATCGTCTTTTGAAACCCAAACCTATTCCGAAAAAATGGTGGAGTATCTTTAAAGCTCCGGGAAGAGATTAGAAACAGTAAAAGACAGTCAGTACTTATTTGCACACAGGCTGGAGCTAACAAAATGGTGTGCGTTGATAAAGTCGGTTAAGCTATGATGGAGCAGCGCGAGCTCTCAGCAGCAGTTGCTCATAGCAACAGAAATTTAACTGAAATTATTTTCTGATGCCACAATATGTGTCTATGTAAAATTATTTTTCATGCTTTTGAAGTCCTCTGATTAAAACAAAAAAAGGAAGAGAGAGATTTTACTGCATCACCTTTCACTGACTGTATGACCGTCATCTTAAGCTATTTCTGCTCTGAAAGACTCTGCTTTAAATATCTTCACAACTCCCTGATGTTTGCTTTATGTAAGTGATGAAAATGGTTTGGCTACATTTAATTACACATAATAAAGCCATGAGTGCAAATGATGTGAGTAAATAAAGAACAATTATACTATTTACCCAGTCAGTTATGTAAGTTGAAAGATAACCCTTGATTTTCTATGTATATGACTGAAAAATGAAATAACTGAAACCAAAATTCACAGTACATCTTTTCGCTAATATTAAATAATAAATCCCAGATTAAATCCCAGCAGCAGCAGCCCATCATCATCTCTGACATTTAAACTATTTAAGCAAGAGTGTCTCTGCATTCTTAAGTGATTTTAATTTCGGAAGTTCATGATCTGTTATCCTGTGGGTGAACAGAGAAATAAATGTGGGTAATGTCTCCCCACCTTTTATAATATGATACCCTAGACTTCAGTGACAACTGCTGCACACCTGCTGATAAACAGCTAAGTAGGTGATACTTCTGTAAGCCTTTTAAGGATTTGAACGTCGGGGTGCACAACTGCAAACAGTGCAGATACACGGGGTTCATGCTGTAAGCAAGACCTACAACGCAACTGGGCATACAAGTGAACCACTGGTGTCATGGGTACAATGCTCACATTTTAAATGTAAACTTTCTAGCTTCATTCTTAAGAAATAAATGGCCACTTTATATGATAAACTCTGTATATGTACATCCACATCAGTAGCAAGAAAAATAATTTTTTAAAAATATAACACAACACTTTGAACAAACCACTAAAAATATTTGATTGAATGAATTGCTTTGTTTTATTTCTTATGAGATATCCAGGCTACATAATGCAGTGATGATCACTGTGTAATGGTTGTATGTCACTGCCCAGTCTTGAATTTCTATTTGATCATGTGACTAGCAGCTTAGCAAAATCATGTAGCAAAATCTGATAAACAATTAGCTGAGCACATCTAGACAAGTAGCTATTCCATTCAAACATCAAACATGAACGTGGTTGTAAGTAGAGACAGGATAGAAAAGAACATCTGGAATAGACTTCAAAGCTCCCAATATTAGATTCCTCTGGATTTATTTATTTATTTTTTACCAAAAACTCCCCAGTCTCTGTCACCTTCCCAGTAATATTTGGATATGGATCAAAAAGCTATGTATACATGTTTTTTCAAATGATTTGGTGTAGCTCATATGATGCCATGACCCTGTCTAAAAGGTGGGCTCAGGTTCACATTTACACTGTGTTAAAGTTGAAGTAAAATTGAACTTCACGTGCAACGTCAACCTGCACTGTGTCATTAAAAACAGCTAGGACATAAAATGGTGTGGGTTGAATTATGCTTATAAATTACAGGGGTTGAAAAACTGGCAGGTTAATAACAGTCCTCAGACTTGTAAATTATACATATTCTTATCATTTACATTTGCCGTAGCTGAGATGTACCCTTCTCATTTCTCAATATAACTTTTTTCTTTTGTTACCTGACTATTTTATGGTATTTTATCTCACTGTACTTTATCTTGCACAATATTAATAAACACACATATATATATATGTGTATCTATATCCATTTAGATACATATATATACATACATATATATATATATTTGTGTGTATCTATATCTATTTAGATACATATATATACATATGTATGTATATATATATATATATGGGGGCATTTTATAGATAAAGGAACATAAATCATGCACTAAGTATGTAATCAGCATGTATTAACAGTGTGGAGCATTTGTACAGATATAAGCTAAATATATGGCAACAATCTTGGATATCTTCTGAGCAATTATGGTCTGGGACTTATATGTTCCTAAAATAATGTACAAGAAAAACAAATACTTTTAATCAAAGCCATTTATTCTCAAAACCTATTAATAAAAATGTATTTATAATGCTGTTTGACCCAGCTCATATTTTCTTTTTGTTTTGTTTTGTTTGTTTTGTTGTGTTGCCTTTAAATGGTTTTGTTTGTGAAGACTGTGGAAGCTGAGTGAAGGTATGTTTGATTTCTACACCAGCCTGCCCCTTATCAACAGCTGTAGTAGCAAAAGAAAGGAAGATCAATTTTTTTCATCATGTACTCACACTGGATCTTTTCATTTTATTATGTCCTGTGTCCATTAGCTAAATGTCTATGTTTGAAATTTTTGGTAAGAGGAAAAAAATAAAAACTTTTGCTCATTCCAAATTAAACCATTAAGAAGAAGACTTGTGTATATGTTTGCTATACTGTAAGAATGGAGGTTAAGTAATTAGAAGTTAAGAGAGAACTGGTATGACAGTCCAAAGGTACTCTGGGTAGTTTTTGAAGATAGTGGGAGCAGAGTTAGACTTTTTCTAAGAGTAATCTGATATAAATACTACTGAAACTGAAGCTAATATTTTAACAGCATGAACAAAAGAACTTGTGTTACTTTAAGACACAGGTGTCAAACTCTAGTGCTCCTCGGCTTCTGTCCCGTATGTCTTGATTATTTCTCTGCTTCAAAACATCTTTTTAAAACTAATAGATAAATATTATCAGCTTGTCATCAAAATGTGTGCAAGTCTGTTAATGGTACAGTAATTTATGTCAGGGTGTGATGAAGAAGGGAAACACCTAAAACATGCAGGACAGGAGTTTTAAGAGGTAAATCATTTACCATTGCTACTACACTGAAGATACCAAGTATTTATTTATAGTATGATTTATTTATTCTCTGTACAAAAATTCCAAATTGTTACTCACTTGCTGCCCTGATAAAAGTCCTGATCCATATAAAGATATAACACAGTGAGTTCTTAGGAAGAAGAAATTATTATACAAGTCATATGTTGTATTCTGTAGAGTTTATTAGATCTTTTTTAGAAGGAGTGAAAGAGCTGCATAATATTGGTGTTTTAGAGAACTCAGATCTGGTCAGTGGGCTAAATCAGAACTGTCAGTTCAGAAATGTGACTCAGGGGTTCATAGTTCATGAACACTGACATGCCCCTCATGTGCACAGATAGAGTATGCGTCCTTTAGCTTGTGATCCATGCACAGAAATTACAAAACTATGCTCACAAATTTGTAAATAACTAAATAAAGAAATGTGCCTGTTTGTGCAGGATGTCTGTAACGCTGCAGCTATGAACCCTCACCCACAGGTGAGGGTTCAATCTGATCAGTCAGGTCTCACATATTTCAGTGTCGCCATTTAGCATCTGCTCAGCTGAACTGAAACCTAAGCTGAATTAATATTCATAAAAATAATTGCAAGGAGGTACTTTAAAAAAAAAAAAGAACACAGTTGACTCAAAAGGGTAATATTTCTGCAGCCTGAAACTGTTCATGATGACAAAAAAAATGTCTCAGTTACCTGTAAAGTCCTCTGCTTGGAGATGCAGGTCGCACAGTTTGTGGATGTAACGGATGTACATGTCCTCCTTGTTCACCTCAGACTTGTAGAAGTTCTGGTGATGCATTAAAAAGAAAGCAAACAATTGAAACCTATTCTACAAATGAAAGTAAATACAAACGTGTCCAGACCAAAAAAAAACCTGTCATGAATGTCTCACCATGAGATTGACAGAGCCACCTATTTTCTTGTTCTCCATCTCATCTCCTTTCATGCAGTCCCTGGTGATAAAGATACAGATTTATTGGTCTGCAGTTTATGTTTGTGGCATAACACAAGTCAGGGTACATAAATTAATTTCATTATACCTGTAATCCAGCAGGCGCTCAACAAGTCTGGTGACTGATGTGACAAATGATATTCCTGTTTCTCTCCAGGTCTCCTGCTCAATCTTTTCCAGCAAGCTGGATAAAAAATACTTGTTAAAGATGATGACCTCGAGAAGTAAAAATGCAAACTGAATGAAGCACAGTCTTTTAGTTTTTAAGATAAAAGCATTACTCCTCACCTTGGATAAGGACCAAACAGTTGGGTTCTAGGGTGCGACAGAAAAATAATGGAGAAATATGTAAGAGGGAAGCAGAAACGTTTAGGTGTTCTTCACAGGTTCATTAAACTTATGTTTGATGCTTACAACAGGCTGAACAGCTCTCTGTGGTTGTCATCGCCTTTACCGTCTGACACCATACTGTCCAGTTTATCCATCAGCTCTGCCTCCACCTTCACATACACAAACACATTCAGCCAAAAGTGTTTGAAGTGACAGACAGTGACAAAAAAATAAATAAAAAAATTTGGATTTCAGAAGACAAGACTGTCATGATGACCTGTTTGAAGTTGCCATTTTTCCTCTGCTCCCAATCCATCATGTCATGAAAGATTGGGATCATGATATTTCGGACTTCAGTCTGCGGTACCAGGGTGACTCCAAGGAAGGGACCCATCATTCCAGGGATGAAGTGAGGCTTGTTGTCACCTGGATCACATAAATTCACACACACAGGTTTGTAGCTACTTCATGAAAATCTACAGGTTCTTCACTGTAAAGTTTGTTGGGATAACACACCTAATTTTTGCCACATGCTGAAGAGTTCATATGCCATCATTACTCTCATATCACCATATCTAGAAAAACAAAAAAGAGAAGGGGTGGAAATAGGATGAATGTCAAAGATTAGATTAATGAAGTAAGTCATAACTATAGTGACTAAAAAAAACACATTATGATAAGGAGAAAGCTTCTGACTTGTCGAGGACTTTCTTTCTCTTGGCAGGGCCGAGTGCTTCCAGCTGGAGACTGGGCTGATTGATGTACAGGACAGTAAGGCTGAAAAAGGAGTTCCACACCTGATATAGAAAGAGACACAGATAAAAGTAAGTAAATCCAGCTCTGAGTTGCATTTAATGGGGCTAGTTAGACAAATAAGAAGAAACATCAAACACTTTCAGGCTTTCTAAAGCAGTGGATTTCATACATGTGACAGGTTACACAGACACTCACCTTAAAATCGAAATCTGCTTCAGAGAAGTTCTTGTGCAGCGCCGGGCTTAGAAACTGTGTTGTCACTACAATGATACTGCAGAAACAAAAATATCACATCTTCAGCTTACAATATGAGCTCAGTGCCAAAAAAAAAAAAAAAAGGTTTCTAAAAAAACTGCAACACAGGCGTCACCTTCAGAGAAGGATTATCTAAAGAGTGCCTGATCTAATGGTTGGCTTTATTCCCTTACCATCCCTGGCACAAAGACTGCACGACAGAAAAGAGAAAGCAGGGACTCACTGACTGGTCAGAAGCCGCATAACGCTCCAATCTCGAGGGAAGATGGTCAGTTTCATCAGATTGCGAAACACACAGAAAATCTTTAAGAGGAACTCCTATAGAGAAATTGGTATAAAAAAAACACGTGTTCAGTCAAGGGGTGTAGCAAGCCAGCAGCAGCAAAATCAGCTCTAACATCAGCAAAGTTCTGGGAATCAGACAGTTTCCCACCTTGAGTTCTTCCTTGCTGTGGAAGCTGTTGAGTAGATGGTGAAAGTGGATCTCTGTCATCTGTCGAAGAAGGGAAAGAAGACAGGAAACATACTCCCCCTGTGTAGAAGAAAACATCAAATATGGAAACACACAAAACAGAGAGGTTAATCAGCTCAAAATAACAGAAGTTCCCTTTTTTTACTGTCTTTCAAAGAAGCACACTGAATGGGAGCTTACCGTTATCTCAGCAGTGCACTGGGGACAACGCTGTCCTCTGGATGTCTCCACAGAATGAGATTTGCTCATGATGGACAGCAGAGTCTGCAGCAGGACATCCAGTAAGCTTTCCACCATCATCTCCACCTCCTCCTGAACTGATGACTCCTGAAAACCAAGAATAAGTCACAGGAATGGTTCAGATCGTGCCTCTTGAAGCTATATCTGCATTCCTGTGGTCCACCTGAATCACAGATGTAGTTTGACATCAGAATTAACTGCTCATTTCAGCTGTTTTATAAGTTAATGGAGAGTTTTAGTAATATGAGTTTAGCATGTACATGGAGCAGTGTACAGTACCATGGAGCTTGTCTTGATTATGGAAAAGATGCTGCTCAGGATCCCAGAACAAATGAGCAGCTCCCTCTGCTGGCGCAGATGCAGATGGATATGATGCAAAACTACGGGCAGCAATATACTACGGGATTCTGAGGACAGAGAGACAGCAGAGAAAGGAAGAAACAAAGTGATGATGACACTAAAACCTTCATGTGGTGTGGATTGAAATAGCACTGTTTGAGTATTTTAAAGGAAGCGTTTCTGAAAATTCATGATTTTCTCACCAGGAAAATAGAAGAGGCGGCTCTCAACTGTACGAGCGATCGACTGTAGTTTGACCACATCCATGGACTGGCCAATGTCCACAGTGCTGGGCATGCTTCCTAGGGTGCCCCTGACATATTCGGCAACTTCCTGAACCGTGAACATCTGCAGCAGCTCATCAAAGATATCAGGGAAGCTGTTCAGCAATGCTGCCTTGAGAGGGGAAAACAGGACACAGTGAAATGTTTTGTATGACTGAATATCCAGTATCATCACAAATGATGCCACTCAAAATTATTTTTAAAAATTCCATGGTGACAAACAAAAAAGGGAAAAATTTAACTAATATCTTTTTTAAAAAAATGTACAAACAAGATGCTAATGTAGGAGCACGTAGGGGTCATAATCTTTGTTTCTCTATATTTACTATCAAGAGTCAGTCCAAAACCTAAATCTAAAGCAGTTACTTGAAAATGAATTATCCTGTTTAACCAGGGTGATAGTTGCACAGCGTCTGCTGCAGTGTGGAACCAACACAGGGGGGTGCTGTGACTTACTGATAAGGATGAGAGCCCAGAGGCATGACCACAGAAAGGCATGCAGCTGATCCCACCCCTAAACTGCCCAAGATCAAGCCAAGGATGGGGCAACAGTAAACGTGAAGTCAAACAAGTAACGAGAATAGAACAAAAATCAATCACACAAGGATGAACAAGAAAGAAAAAAATCTTGTGACAAAAGATAACAGGACTGCTGAGCAGGTGACATGCAGGGAGCTTTCAGAGAAGTAAAGAGTGCCGAGGTCTGATGCGTGAACTGTCTGACCTGCGTGAACACCAGGTTCTCAGAGCTGCGGCTGTCCAGGCTCAGGACGAAGCGGATTGACTGGAAGAGCTCCTGGATGCTCGCTCGGAATTGCTCCTCCTCCCTCCCACAGGTGGCTCTCGAGTACAAGATGCGAGACTGGACGATGAACTTGAACAGATACTCCAGTGCCTGAGGCGGTTGTTGGAAAGATGCAGACGGAGGTATACAGTCAATTAGCCTACACATCATAACCTACTTTCAGCTCACTGACAAAAGAAGCGGAACTGAGCTCCAAATTCGTTTAAGGTTAAAAATCAATACATAAAAAAACACATATATCTCCAGTCAGGTAATGGGATAGAGTATCACTCCCTCTTATCGCATCGCAAATTCAATTCAAAGACCACACATCAATATCTGCACAGCTTTTCAATATTTTCTTCCAGTGGCTCTTTTCTCAGCAGGGGATTCACTTCCTGAGTCCTCGTACAGAGTCACATTACTCCTTATCAGCTCTGTTTCTGTTTGACCATTTCCTCGTGCCATGATAATTAATCCCAGCTGAATGAGAGGACAGAGCCAGAAGGAAGTGAGGGTGATACTTTACCCTCATGGCTTCCTGTATGTGATCCTGTCGGACGACTTCAGCTGAGCGGTCCATGTACCACTTCAGACATCGGATCAACTCTCTGCAGAGCAAATTGGATGAAATTAATTAAACTGTGGAGAAATGTTTGTTTCAGTCAAACCATCTGAACTCCAAATAATGGTTTTACTTGTATGCCAGCGCGCCAGCAAAGTGGTTTTGGATGTAGGAGTCCATGACAGGTCTGAAGTGGTAGTAACGGCTATCCCTGAGCAGGTTAATGATGAACACCTGAGCACATAAACACAAAGCTGTTATTACCTATTTGAACCACTTCAGTCACCGTAAATGTTTTAATATTGAAGTGCAGCTGTGTTCTTACCAAAGACTGGAAAACCAGCGGCCCATATTTATCAGTGTTGTCATCTAAAAGACAGAAGAGCGTATCTAGGACATCTCGCAAGAACTGTGAAGACAAAAGAGCAAATTTCAAAACAACCGTCACATGAAAGGCCTCACGGTTAACAAAAATAGAATCAAGGGAAATGGCAAAAGGATAGCCCATCCAGCCAAGAACATAACGCTCCACCTTCTGCTTTTTTTTTTTTAACTGAGAGATAATGAACCACAGTCCTGAATAGTATTCCTATAGAGATGATCATATAATGAACATGTTTATTCTCTCTCAATATAAACACCACAAGAGAGAAACTGTAATTATTTTTTAAGGTGAGGAGGAGTGCACTTAATGAAGCTTATGACATCATTATCATAAAAGAAGGTAAATGTTCCTTACATCGGTCTCATCATACAAAAACATCACCGTGCACATAATGACGACAGAGACCTTGACAATTTCCTCTCCATTGATCTGTCGAAGTCGACCGAGGATGTCCAACACCCTGTCCGGATGGGCCTTCCAGTTCAGGAGGGCCAAGAGGTCCACTAAAAACAGAGAGATGTCAAGGACAGTTGGATAAAATCAGACAGGAATATAAAAGAAAGAGCAGTCGTATAGACTTTGAGGTATTAGACTACCATTTTGTGTGAGTTTGGTGGAGCAGAGTATCGTGGAGACCCAGAAGGTTTCTTTGGGGCTTCTCTGGAAGGGCAGATTGGCCGGCAGGTTAGGACAGCTGTTGAAGTCCTCCTTGCAGCAGGGCAGGCTAAGGTACAGTCCCTGGTTGCTGAAGGTGGCGTTTTCATCACACTGGAGGACGGACGCAAGAAAGTCAGAGAGGATGAATTAAACTTTAGACTATCTGGTCCAGTTGAACAACAAAAAATGTTTTCATTTGGGGGATTGCATGTCAGCAAATGCTGGTGGGGAAATCAAAAACAAAACTAATATAATGGTTTTGATAAAAGCTTAAACTCTAACTTAAAATTCAGATGAATTAAACTCCATACCAATATATTATTAGAGGATGATAACATCCTCTAATAATATATTGTATGTAAAAAAAAACTATTAAAAAAAACTATATTGTATGTAAAAAAAACTTTAGATATGATATTTCATAAAAATAATGAGGAATTTCTAAACCTATGCTTGGACCACTGAGTGGAGTTTTAGTATGTTTAGTAGGTTTATTTATTTAGTTGGGACAATGCATGTTAATGTTGTTTCATGTTTAAAATCCCACAGTAAAAATGTCTGCATGAACATCCACATTGTGATTATGTGGTTCAGTTGTTAAAAAGTGGATACACCACTTTGAAACAAATATACTTCACCTTCTTAACACTTCCTCTACATTTTTGACTCTGTCTCTGTTTGCAAAACATAGTGACCAGTAAGGTTAGAGAACAAACTAGAAAAAAATGGGATGTGGTGTGAAATGACAGACAATAGCCTGTGGGCAAGCTCATTGTGGGGTATTTTTGGATCAATCTTCCAGGGCTGCTCAGCTCAGACAGCAGAGAGGAAAACTTAAGCCACATCTCAATCTAAAATTAACTGGAAATAACAACCAAAACACTAACACCTGAGAGCAGCATACTGAAGCATATAAGAGACACAATAAAAAAAATCTAGAAACTTCTATATGTGTGCTGTGACTGTTTTTTTTTCTCCCTTTTTTTCTTGGATGCTACATTTCCTTTAAAGTAAATGTTGCCATTGTGCTCGAACCACAACTGCGTAGTGAACTTTTGTAAATCCTAGCAGTGGGTAATGAAGTGTCATGCTCCTCCCTAACATGCACTACATGTGCAGTAATCATTAAATTAATCTCTATCTTAAAAAAATGATATCCATGTGGCACTAACTACAAGGCCCCACATGTTTTTGTACCTTATACACATATAACTCATGGATCTCATCGGAGAGTGTGGTCCCATCCTCCCTCATCAGAGGAGTGAAGGCAAAACCAAACAGTTTCTTCTCCCCTTTGTCTTTAGCTGAAAGTAAGCACACCACAATAGCAAGCGTCACATGTGTAATCACACCACACATTTCTGAATGGCTGTGAGGTTGCTGTTTTGATAGCCTCGAGTTCTGAGGGTGCAACTGCCACTGAGCTGCAGCGCTGACTCACTGGAGCAGTGTCTGAACTCAAAGCGTAGATGGGATCCTCTGAAACGGTCTATGGGAATGGGCAGCTTGACCATCTCACTCCAGCGGGGACTGTTGTTGTGATACAGGACGAATGAGCGATAGTCAGAAGTGTTAGGCTCCCCGGTTCCCAAACTGATGCAGTCCTGCAAAAGAAAAGGACGCATGGGAAGAAGGTTGTAGTCATCCTTTCACATGAACCAATGATATGGCATACAATAAGTGATGTGCATATGCGTCATACTTTGAGAGTGTCCCCATCAGCGTAAAGCACATAGAGCGTGACTTCAATGTTCTTCTGGACGCTCTTCCCTCCCCTCTCAAACTCCCCCCGCTCCAGGGTCAGGTACAGGTCATTGCGTGTGTCACCTGCGATAAATAAACAGGGGAGGAGCTTTATTTAAAGGCCAACCTCACTGACTTTGCACTTTTTTTCTCAAATAGACAAGCAATATCAAAATATTGCTTTTGTAGCTCCAGGGGGAGTTACACAATTTTGACAACAGCCTAACAATAAAATCCCACTGTTGAAAGTGTGGCTAATTACATGAACCTGCTTGAGGAAGACAAAAATATCTCAGAAATATAATGTCAGCCTGTGCTTCATAGATGGACTCTGAGTGGTCATTATAAATAATGTAGATTACTATATAGGTCACTGTTGTTTTCAATTTGCCCCCATGGATTCAGTTTGAAATATACATGACTGACTTGGCACATCTTGTGAGGTCAGTATTTAAACGCATAAATAACAGAGGCAACACTGGAGCAAGATATTGCAGTTATTTATAAAATCAGATTATAGTTATTTATATCCTAGTCATTTCCTTTGGGACAGATGACTCATAAGGAGTGATATTGGGAGGTATTTTCAGGCTGACTGGCAAGGAGAGAGGAGAGAGGAGAAAGGAGAGAGGAGGAGAGGATTATACAATCTCGGTGGAAACAATGCTCTGCAATGTCAGCTGATGAAATATTCCGAAATAAACACACACCTCTCCCCTTCTCTGTCTTTGAGTCATCTTTGAAGACCTCAGCTGTCTACAAATTTGCTCAGCACCTGACCTACAAGCCCATCTCTTTCAGAAAAGAGGATGAGAAACTAATAGTTAAAATATTAGTATAATGAAGTATAAATAACAATACATCAAGTTAGTGTGGCTTCATTGAAGGTAAGATGATGCTATTCTTTTATTTTGCACAGAATATGATTAAATTTAACTCATCAACCAAATTTTATGTGGCTATTTCCTCATTATATCAAGTAATCTTTCTTCATCGTTCTATGTCCTGCTATTT
>JAOWBL010000022.1:10904595-10933012 GCA_028564865.1 Zenarchopterus dispar
TTTTTACTACTTACTAAATTTTACTCTGCTTCCCATGTTACTTTGACTTTTTAAATTGACTTCTAATGTTCACTTTCCCATTTCCCATTACTCTGTTAAACTTCAAATCACAAAATAAAAAATGTCAATAAAAATGAGTCAACTTAATAAATAATATTGATTTTTCCATTGTACAGTGGGATTTAAGAAGGAATGCAAACTGTTACATATTGTAATACAATAAAAAGTATCGAAGTGAAAAATGGAGTGTGAATGACCTCATGATTTTTTTTCTTTAATATTAGCAATAGACATCTTCATCACCTTACAGTACAATGCCCCATAGGTAAGAAATAGTCCACAGAAAAAGAGAACATACCTTCAAATACCAGCCAACATACACTGTCATGGTAACCAGTTGTGTACTGCTTTATAGGGATAACAGAGCTCTAATGGAAATACTGGATTGCAGAAGCATCTCATCCATGATTGAGTGTCATCATCTATACTACAGGATTTACTCTGACCTTTTTGTTTGTTTTCCTAGTTTGAGTTGTTCTATCTTACATCCAGTTAAGTTAAAACGATATTTGAGTTGAGTCATAATTCACAACAACTTGAATGCACAGTTATATACAGAAACAAATCACTGAAATAAAGTCTTGCTAATGTAGGGATTTATCAAAAACAGTTAAATAAAACAGAATAAAATCTAACTAACACTGTTTTACTCAAATGATGATAAATAAAGATTTCACTGCTAATGAGAAGAAAGAGTTAAATTATGCCTTAAAATATGAATGTCCTACTTGGGCCTAATCTGTCTAATGGCAGTCTTAGTTGAAATATGAGCTCTATGTTTTCTTCTCACATAAAGATATTTGATCCAAAAAGGACCTACTGTAATTCAGCCTGTGGTAAAAGAAGCAAAACGTATTATACTTTGAGAAATGTTCACATATGAGCAAAAGTTTTGTAACTGAAACATTACAGAACTTTTGTATTGTATTGCTAACTTCAATATAATGCAATATATGATCCATAAATGAGATGTATGTATGCCTCAGCTCTTAAATTGGTGAATTAAATAAACATATTTTAGAACTACTAGAATAATGTATTTAAACTATGACAATTGTTAAAAGTGATCATATCACCATTAGCATGTTGTCTGTTGCTACTGCTGCTGCTACAGTTTGTGCCTGAGTGGACCTGAGGGGCCAAAAATGAATTCTTCTGATTCACACCATTCTTTCTCATGTGGACAGGTAATGACTGACAGGCAGAGCTCCTTCTAATGCATGAGAGAAAAAACATAGTTTCTTATAAGAGACTTGTAAACGACTGACTCCTTTGCAAATAGCAATTTAAAAATTTTAATTATAGAACTGAACAAATTCATAAGGACAGAATAGTACTTACAGCTTTAATAGTCTGCTTTTTTCTCTTTTGTACCATTAACAGCATTGCAACAACCATATTTTGTTGTTTTTGCAAAACAGACATTTACTTTTTATGAAATATACTCTAATAAAGTGAAGCAAAACAAGGTATTACTAGTTTTTTGATGACTGATGTAGTCATCATTACTTCTCGAGTGGAGCTGCAGAGCTGTAGATCCAAACAAATATTTCCTGGAGAAACTCAAATATGAACAAAACTTTGGATATTATATTAATACTATCAACATTTCCATGCGGTTATGTTCAGTGTTTTCTTTGAGACAGTGTCTATGAAGATAACCCAGGAGAGGGGAAAGGTGCTTTGGCTTCTGACAAACTACAGCTCTTTATATTTTTTTTAACAAATATTATGTATGAGAAACATATAACGATAATGACAATGATAATGATACACAATGACAATAAAAATTTAAGGAAAGGAAATATGGAATTGTCCAAAATGGTGCCAGTGATAAAGCAGGAAAAGAACTGATAACAGAGTGGAAGATGTACTGCCAGCAGATGAAGCAATCCACAGACGTGGGCTTCATCTAAAAATTACATTGGACAAATATTATACCTAGCATGTCAACATGTTATCTAAAGGGAAATGATAAATTCACCTTTGATTTCGATTGTCTTTACAAAGTACTGTACAGTATGTACTGTACTGTGTGGCAGCTCGGCGTCTACGGATTTCAGGACGACGGATAGCGTTATCTCCAATTTCAGCACCATGGAGAGTGCCAGGTGACTCCGCACCGACGCGGAGGCTGCACAAAACTGTTGCTTTCACAGACACGACTATCTTCTCTTCTGCCTCACTCCTGATTAAAACTCACATTTATTTGCGCTTGAAAAGAACTGCGGTGAGTCTATGATGGATGGCCGAGCACAGAAAAGACCAAAAGCGATGCGATTACTACACAACCACCAAAAGTGATGATATTATAGAGGACTGCCACTGGGGCCCTAAGCCTGCAGCCTTTTTTTAAAACGACCATGACGAATGTAATGCCTTCAAACAAAGTGTACATATGTGGGCGTGTGCATGCGGGGGGAGTATTATGTGCCAGCCAGCGTGAGTAGCTCTGCAAGTATCACAAGCTCTAGAGCATCTGGACATGACTCATTCCCCTAATGAAAACCCTCTGTAGTATAATCATACAATGTATGCACCTCTGGAACCATAGTAAGACCCAGCAGTCAATTTAAAACGAGTGTTCGGTTTCTTATAGGAACATCTTTGGCCCCTGTTGCTGGCATATTTCAATATTTCGTTTTAAGATGTTTTTTCGCCTTAATGCTAATCTATGTGGAGAACTGGTGTTCTCGCACTGGGAACTTTTTTGCCTTTCTCTCAGTGAGACGATATGTTAGGAGGATATGACCAGTGCGATACAGTGCAGTGTCGCAGCAAGTTTTTTTTTTTTTTGGCCACAGGTACATTACAGCTTCACTACAGCCTACACCTGTTGGGGGCACGCAGTCACGATGCCCCCTCGTGGTTTTAGAACGAATCGCGTTATTTCCCTCTTTTCCCGCTCGAGATAAACTTAAAAGAAAAAAGACATGACTAAAATACCACCCAATTGCATTTTTTAAAACATCCAAATCATATTGGGAGCGTGATTTAACCACACGCCTAAAGCTGTGTGCAGACTGCGATGGCATCTTTAAGGTGGTGGGTTGTAGGCTGTATCATCCCACGCAATTTCCCTTTCTATGCAGTCACTGCCCGTGTATATCAGCCATTATAAGTGTATGTGCTTTTCCCTGGGTGTAATGGGCTTGCTAACGGTTAAAAAATTGACAGCATGACTAGCGCGGTGTGTCGATGAAGAAAATTAAGCGTTTCATGTTTAAATTACTGCAATCACAAGGCTTTATGGTGAATGTCTAAAGCTAAGCAAACGTTGTTAATGAGCAATAAAGAAAAAGACGCAAGTGACTCACCAACTCCGATTTTCTCCTCTTCTGTAGGTATCCACATATTTGGTTATTTTCCCTCCGGTACAGCGAACCACATTATGTCGATATGGTGAGATGATGCTGCTAAAAATGAAAGCTGGAGGCTACAGATGATCTCGGCTGTTCTTCTATACATGGCTCTACATGTCTCGACCGGAATCTGTATCCTGACGTTTGTATGCTCAGGGAGGGAAGGCGACCATCAAAGCCTCAATATTTCTCTTCTATTATGTCCCAGCGTGTGTCTCCAGTCTGATGCAGTCTCCGTGTCCACCTAATGTAACGCACAGACACACACGCGGGCGCGCGCACACAGTGAGCGCTTTTCTGTTTTCCACTAATGGTCTTATTGCAGCTAGATTTCAAGGTTTTTCTGTTCCTCTGAGCGCATTCAATTCATTCTTTTGCGTTTCTCGTGTTTTCCTGATTTGGGGGTTTTTTTTTCTGTTTTCTTCGCGGAAGGCACTGAAGTCCATCTGACCCTCAAAAGGCTGCCGAGACAGCGTGAACTGGTTCGATCGCTTGGTAATTAGTAGGCAGTGGGTCGAGATATTGTTCACCGGTGCGATCTTCAGAGCTGATGCATAAAAATACTGAAAGAACTGCAATATACAATAAGCTGCGCCATCTTCATGGTCGTCACATGACTTTTTTTTTTTTTGTCAACACTGATGTGTCAGGTATTTGAAAATGTATGCGCCTCCTCTTTTTTCTCTCTGCATGCGTTTTCCCTCCATCACAAACACAGACTGCTTCTTGTGCCCCTGGGAAACTGGCTGGCAGTCTGGCTTTTGTGATTGGACATGGCCATAAAGTATCCCCCGGTGTTACACATCAGGCCAGACCACCATGTGGGAAACACCTCCTAGTTGAGTCATTTCCAAGAAACAATCCCACTAGACCAGCTAAGCTTTGTCATAGTGCAGCCTTTCTGTTTGATGGATAGGTTTGGCAAGCTGTCTTATAGATGCCTCTCACAAGAAGTAAATCTGAAACACTGGTTCTCCTTCTTTAGTCATTAGCTACTTCTTTATCGTAATTTGAGTTCTTGATAGAGGTGTGATTTGAAAACTTCATTTTGGACAGAAAGCTTCAGAAATATTTGTTCCCTCTTTTGATGGATTCCCAGACACTTTTTTTCAGTGCAGGAGACTGTAAATGCCAGGATCACCCCCATGGATTTGTTTACTATGATAAATATTATCAATCCACATATGAAAATCTATATGCTGTTGAAAGGCTTTCATCCTGCTAGGAATTAAATAGCAGTCTGTTTTTATTTTTTATACATTTACTTATTCATCTTTTCATAATCTAAAAGAGAAATTTGTTTTTAACTGAAATCTTGGGGTAAATCATTAAACCCAAAGCATTTAATACCAATTCTTAAGCATGGTGGTGGCAGCATGCACTACTCTGTGTCAGTGGAATTGATGAATTACTAATAGTCAATATCAAGGTCAAATGTATTTCTACATGACATTTAAAAGAATTCAGGCCAGTAGAAACTGCTCTAGGAAGAGAGCTATCTCCCCTGCCTGGAAGCAGGGGAGAAGTCTAATATCTGCCCACAACCAAGCTAGGCTGATTTCCCACAGCCTAAGACTGATGGCTGAAAGTGGATCTCAGGATGCAGAGCACATTGCTCACAATAGACTCCACCCAGATGTGATCATCTTCCCAGATTTCATAAATCAGGTGATGTGGGGGCATGTGGAAGCTGACTGTGAGGAGATCTGATGCTGAAAAACCTGAAATGTCTAATGACATCTCTAATAAGCTATCAGCTTCAGTTTAAGAGGATTCATAAGAATATTGTTTTTAGCATTTAGGAATTAGAAGCATTTTAAGGATAGTACCTCCATTTTCAAGAGCTGAGAATTATTTGAACAATTGATTGAAAAGGCAAGGCAAGGCAAGCTTATTTAGATAGCACATTTCATGTACAAGACAATTCAAAGTGCTTCACATAAAATAGTTTTAAAAATGCAATGAAAATAAAAGTAGAATTAAAGACATAAGTTAATAAGAATAAAACAGTTAGATGCAAAAAATAAAGGTTCTAGTGGATTGTGGTAGATTACTGAAATGTAGCAGTAAATAAAAAGGTTTTCAACCTTGACTTAAAGCTAACTGAGTGTTTCAAAAGCCCTGATGCATTCTGGGAGTTTGTTCCACAGGTGAGGAACATATAAGCTAAACATGCTTCACCGTGTTTGGTTCTAACTCTGGGTACAGAAAGTAGGTGTGATCCTGATAACCTGAGTGTTCTAACTGGTTACATAATGAACCTTGAGATCTGAGATGTATCCTGGTCCTAGACCATTCATAGATTTAAAAACCAACAGCAGGATTTTATTTTATTTTATTTTTATTGAACCAGGCTGTAAATATGTTTATTTAAAAAACTAAACTGCTTTAAAAGGGGGATGTTTTCTTTTTCTACATATGTTTTAATGGTTATTACCATTATTTGGTAAAACCTTTATCCATGGGATATATACATGCATTTTCATCTTGCAGCAGATATTTTCATAAGATGTATTAATGTGAGGTGTGTCCTTCACCAGTCCCCCTTGACAATCTAACCTCATATATTTTATTAACATTTGAATTCCTAATTCTGCCAAGGTGGACTAAATCACCAATATGAAACATAAAAGAACAAGACTGATAAAAAACAGAGACAGTGATGGGTGCAGTGTGTGTAGTGTGGTGATTACTGTAGTGTTTGTGTGATGTGTCTTTGTGATGAGATGTGTTACAGTAGAGGGGACAGACATAAGAATAAAAGACAAACATAAAAAGACAAAGGACAAAGAAAATAGTGTGCATGTGAGTGTGTGTGTGTGTGTGTGTGTGTGTGTGTGTGTGTATGAAAGAAATGTGTGTAAGTTTGCATATATTTTGAATGTCTGTTACACACGTACATACCTATATGGACATATATCAAATTATAAACATACAGGCAACCACTTACATACATATATACATATTTGACAACCTATATATAAATACGGAGAAGGAGCAGTACAAATACCTGCAAATAAAACGCTTATAATATTAATAATAGTGACAATAGAGACAGTAGAGCAATAACTGCCAATAATAATATTAACAATCCTAGCATCATTATTGATGGTATTATGATTAGTACTAGTACTACAAACAATAACGGGTAGTTATTGTCATCATCACCTGCCAACATCTCAAACTCCTCCCTGGTGGCCCCGGATCCCCCACAAGCACATAACCCCAAGACACCAGAGAGACCAGCCCAATAGGCATCTGCACCCCCACAAAGACCACAACCCCACTGACAGGGGGCCCAGGCCTGAATCCAAGGGCCTAGGGCCAGAACCAGGCAGGAACTTCACGTTATTTCTGTTAGTTCTGATTTGTAGTTACTTAAAGACACAAAATAGTCACTGACTTTTAGATAGGACTACAACCAGGTAAGTGCTGTACCAGAAAGTCCCACCCAGTTCTTCAACCTGTCTATAGAGATGTTATGGCTGATCATGTCAAATGCAGCACTGAGATCCAATAAGACCTAGATTGAAATGTTGCCATTATCTGTATTGGAGCGGATGTCATTAAGAACCTTTAATGGAGCTGTCTCAGTGCTGTGGTGTGGGCCGAAACTTGACTGGAAGACATCAAAACAGTCATTTAGTGTCAGGATGATGTACAGCTGTTTAAAAACACATTTTCTATCATTTTAATAAGATAGGGGAGGTTTGGTACAGACCTTTTGCTGTTCATGAGTGACCTGTTGTGACTATTCTTTTATTCAGCTTTTAATGATGGCTGTTTTTAGGCACTGCGGAAAGATACCTGAAAGCAGAGACATATTTATAATGTCTAGAGGATCTGAGACCATACAATGTGCAACACTTTAAAAAAAAACCCTGATGGCAGAGTACCAATGCAGTTGGAATTCAGGTGAAGTATGATGTCATCCAGGTTCTTATGAGTGACTGGACAAAATTGTGTCATGGTTTTTCTATGACACTTTTTTCAGCTCTGACCTGTGCACCATTTCTCGTACTTGGTCATACTAGTCTACTAGTGTGATGAAGTCCAAGGAGATCTCAATACCAGCAAAGGAGGCTATCAACAGAGTAGAAAGACAACATAAATCTATGAGATTGATAGCAAAAATGTTATGTGGCCAAATTGACACTCCAACACCAACACCTATCCAGGAATTTATTACATGGTGACTCAGCTACTACTCAAGGTTTGTCTGGTAATGTCATTGCTCTGAACTCTTTTGTCATAGACAAGTGTGAGGATTCAGGAGGAGGAGATAACTGTTATGCTGGAAGTGATGTTATTGAGCTGTCAAGCAGTGAATGGCACAAGTCCATTGTGCTGGTTGTCAAGAGAGACGGGTGTATCAGGTTTTCCCTTGACTTCAGGAAGGTACAATCTGTACAATCTGAATTTGATGCTTGTCCTTTGCCTAGGCTGGGGGACCTTATTGAGCAGATTGGCCAAGACAGATTCATTACTACTTTGAATATGTGCAAAGGTTACTGGCAGGTGCCTTTGACAGAAGCAAACAAGTCTCTTACTGCTTTCAAAATGTCACAAGGGCTTTGTCAATTTACCAGGATGCTGTTTAGGCTCCACAGCACCCTTGCTACTTTTCCAGAGGCTGAACCATGTGTTGGCAGTGTAGAAGGAAACTGGAAACTGCCTTCAAGGATCTCAAGGAGGCCATATGTTGTGAACCAGCCCTAACTTGGATTTACTTTTTACTGTTCAGATGGATGGTTCTCATAGGGGTACAGGAGCAGTGATTCTACAAGGACATGGCGATGCCAAGAAACCAGTGGCATACATCAGCAGGAACTTGTTTCCCAGCGAGATCAGATACTTAGTGGTGGAGTTGGAGTGTCTATCAGTGAAGTGGGCTGGTGACACTTTCAAGTATTATGTGCTCGGGAGAGAGTTCAACCTGGAAATGGACCGTAAAGCATTACAGCAGCAGATGAAGGACACTAACAGGTGAGTCACCCGCTGGTTCTTGTCTCCACAGATATGTGGAGAACAGGTAAGGCTCCACCCGAAGAACAGATATCAGTTAGGCCAGGGGTAGACAATGCTGGTCTGAAAGAGCCACTGACCTGCATGTTTTAGATGTCTCCCTGCTTCAGCATACCCTGATACAAATGACAGTGTCAGTAACAGACTTGTACAAGTCTTGATGACATGATGATGATGACCGTTAATTTGAATCAGGTGTGTTGATACAAGGCCACATCTAAAACATGCAGGACAGCGGCTGTCGAGGACCAGCAGGATACAGCGGCCAACTTCTTGTCTTCCAGCATTGTTGGTGAGCCTACCGAGAGAGGGGGAAGTGTGAGGGTTCAGGTTACTGCACCCACACTAAGGTGAAAAACACTCATACATTGTGACATTGTTTATTATTTTGGTATATTGTTTTAAGAAGGTCACTAACATCTCTCTCTCTTTCTGAGGTCTCCAGGGCGTGGCTTCATGGGGTGGACATGAGGGCAGTCCAAGGACCCAAGCTACTGTGGATTTCCTGCTAATCATCAGGTGGGGGCAGAGTATGGAGATAGAGTGGGGAGTGTAGAGAGATTTTGTTTAGTTTACTTTGTTTAGATGTTTGTCTGCTTTTCGTCACTCATTTGATTCTGTTAGTCACAATTTATGCTGCTTGTAAATGTCTAGAAAAATGTCCTGTAAATAGTGATTTATTTGTATGGTGTGAGTGGTGAAGTCAGTCATTGAGTGGTACTGGTTTCACCTGTAGACATAAGACAGCTGTGTAAGGAGGAGAGGTTGGTAGAGGTAAGAGACTGTCTAGAGTCAAGTCTGAGAGTCACAGACATGGACAGCCAGAGACAGAAAGGCTAGACATGTGGGACTTTGTATGCTGGAAAGACCAACTGTTGACATGCTTGCTGGCAGTCATCCTGCCATTGGTGAGCTGTTCTGTAAAATGATTTCCAAAGAAAGCTCACAACTCTGAAAACAACTTTGGAGTTTCCTTTCTCTGTGTGTCAATGCCTCACCCTTCAATGGTTTATCCTGTTTTGAGGGTTCATTAATACTGAGCTCCCAAGAACAAGTCAGGAAAATAGGGTGGATTTGTGAATATTAAGTGTTGTCCAGTGAATTTGATGTGGTGTAGGAGTGAGGGCAGCATTCTGCTGGGTAATTTCTCTCCATCACTGCAACGCTGTGACTGACTCCCATCTGTCTCTTACTTCAAGTGGAACATTGTGGGCGGTGTTCCAATAACATACATAAAGCAGGGAGAGAATGGGGCATTTTCAAAGCAAAATATGCATCCCAGATGATAAATATTTTTAAAATTACATAACACATGACAAGCTTCCATCATAGCTGCAAAAAAAAAAAAAAAAAAAAAAGCTGAAATAAAAGAACTACTGGTTATTGGTTAACATGTTGTGCAATGTTTCCGTGTTATTTCCACTTCTAGATCCTTCACTGATGGGCCCCTCCAAACAGATCCTGCTTGATAAAGAAAAATATTTTCCAAAAAGTCCAGAGCTAGTGATCAATAAAACAGCAGAGGAAAAACAAGAAGCATGTCTAACCATCTCACTCTGTCTGGTAATAGCCTTGTAATCTACAAAAGAGCTGTTTAAGTTAGAAATGATTGTTATTCAATGTTAATTGAAGAAAATAAGAATAACCCAGGTTTCTTTTCAGCACTGTTGCCAGACTAAGAGTCACAATGTTGTTGATCCATGTTTTCCTTTAATTCCTAGCACTATGGACTACTTCCCATCTTTCTTATATTCTTTCTTTCTTATATTCTCTTAATACTTCCATTTTGGATCTAATCATATCTTTATCAATAGATTTTGTGCCTCAGGTTTTTAAGGTCATTGCAATTGAACCCTAACCTTAAAAAAACTGATCTTGATCCAGGAATGCTAGATATTTAAAACCTATATTCAATATCTCTTTTATTTTGAAAGTTCTTGAAAAATTGTTCCACATCAATAAATTGACTATTTGCAGGGACGAGTTTCACTCAGGACCCAGATGACATCATAGAGAAGCAGCACTGATTAAAAGTTACCAATGATCATATTTATCTGATAGTTCAGTTTGTGAACAAAAGGTTTTCCCAATTCACCTGTGTTTATCTTGGTGTTCTGCAGTGCTCTGTACATGATCCATTACTTTTTACTCTCCATATGCTTCGCTTAGGTAGCATGACATGTACCTAAGCAAATTAGGCAGTGACGTACTTTTATTGCTACGCAGAGTATACTGCATTATATCAGTTATAAGAAGATGGATGAGACCAGTAAATCATATATACTAGAAATGTGTTTTATTGGCATAACAACCTGGACTGCAAATTTGTCATTACTACACTCAAATAAGACTGAGGTTGCTTTTGTTTTTTGACCCAAACACTTAAGAAATACACCATCATTTAGTAACTGTGGATGGAAATCAAAGAAGTCAATTGAATTGAACTAAATTAAACCAAACTGAATTGGATTGAAAAACAAAAATAACAATGCATGAACTGTGGCCTCACATTCATAATCTGCAGTCTGAGTCAAAATTTGAGCCCACAGGTTATAAAACTGAACTTACAGCTATAGCTGAGTGTTAACAGATGTTAACTGAAATAACATTGATCTGAATTGGGTAACGGCAATCACTACCAGCATTCAATCTCTGGTGCTACCACTGAATTTCATAGGTAGATGCTCAACAGGATTGAGATTAGGGCTCAAGAATAATCAGATTTGAGTGTTTTGTTTTGGTTTTTGTGTGTACTTTATTGGTATTTAGCTGTATGTCTTGGCTCAGTATCATGTAGAAGCACACATGACCAGCAGGAGTTTCCTGACATGGGGCAACATGTTTCACTACCTTTGGCTACCATTTGTGCTATCGTTCTGATCAACATATGGTGCATTTCAATCTCACTGCCTGTGAGATTAACTACAGTGCAATGGAAATTACACTGCTTCATAAAAGTTGAAACTGTAGTCACAGGAACATGAAACTCCTTGGAAACGGTTATATAATATTTTACTTTCAATGTGATAATCTGTCATATTCGTTCTAAGCTCTGTAGGCGACTCTCTAATCTGCTTATTTAGTTAACTTCACCCCTCACTGCTGAGGGTCATCATTGACTTAAGAAAATGTGCAACAAAACTGACAATTGAACAAACACAAATGTAGTCAGGAACAATCACATTTACTCTAAAATCCAAAATTTTAAGTTCAATTTGATTTTCATTTTAATGGGATGGGACAGTGCAAGTTCAGTATTTTCTCAGAATGAGCTTTTAATTTTGAGAAGTGATAATATATAGACTATATATATAGGCAACTGGAATTGTATTTTTATACATAGTTAAACAGATTTAAATTTCAGATCACATCTTTTTTTGGATTTCAAAATGTAATTTTCTTTTAATTAGTCTTCTACATTTTCAGTGGTACAGTTGCATCACATTATGTTTAACAGTATGCTTACTGCTTCAGAAAAATTGCAGATGGTTAAAAAATAATTTTAGCTGATGTTTGGTGTTCTGGAGAGAAATAGTAATATAAAAACTCATGCCTGTTTGTTTACTTATATTATTATTGAAAAAAAAATAGAACTTTAAAGTGTTCATTTTCATGAGATAGTCTTGTTCAGGACACATTTGTTCTAAAAAAAAACAAAGATAAGTTTCTTACTTTAAAATATCTATAAAATTTCACTTTTGTAGCTCCTTCTTTCCTTTTAAGACTCAAATAAGTTTAAGACACCTTGGTTTACAAGCATTTTTCACACCTTATTAAAGAAGCAAAGAAAAAGTTATTGACTTTATTCATATTAAAAATACTTTATATACACAGATCCTGTACACAAACTATTTGAAGAAACTCAAGTCTCTTAAATGAAAACAAGTAAAATTTTAAATCAAAAAAAAAAAAGAAAAATCCTTACATATTTGCACTGCACGAAAAATGTGCACGTGTCAGGCATTTGTTTTCAGCATAAGAATGGTCTTAATCTTTCAGTCAGAGAAACATATCTGAGATACTTTTGCTGAATTTGACCGTTTTACATATTCAATGTTTCAAGAATAAGAAAGATAAATTTAACTTTCCTACATCAGTCCTCCGATGAAGCCGGCTGTGATAAATGCTGAGTTTTCAGACATTATTCTCAGCTCAACTTTCACTGAATGGTGGGACCTGTGCTGCTCTCAACAACACAAAAGCCTAAAAGAATCCACTGAACCCAAATTGTTGCGTGACTGAAGCCAAAACAACCCAATGGCAAGGACTTGTAGAGGCTTTTCAGTCTATTGTGCCGAGTTAACGCACATGTCCACACTAGTTAGAGCACCAAACTGATTTAATTGTTCTATTTACATAATGAAATCAGGAGGTGATGTTCATTTATAGCTCTGATATGTGTCGCCTTTTGGTAAAAAAAAATAAATGAACAGGGGTTTGACTTTTGATGAATGAATATGTTTTTTCATCATTTTAGCTGCCTAATTCAATATTTCAGTCCTTTTGGTGACTATTCAGCACGGTCTGGCCAAATCATTGCATCCTTAGCCGCAGAAACACACAGCCAAGATCTTGTAAAGTATACCGTTTCTCCTATAAAGACTTACCTGTGACCAAACGGAGGCTTGTAAAGTGAGTCAATCAGTATCAGACAAAGGGTCATTAATGTGGTAACTTACAAGACTTTTGTTTTACCACATATACATACTGGCAATTTCAGTTATCAGGCCATTTTTTAATAAAAATTATATCTTATACAATCATTTTTGTCCAATACTATGTCAGATTGTGTGCATTAGGTTTTCTGTCCTTGATCTTTGCCACCTTGCTCTTGACCCTCCCTTGTGTTTAGACACATACCGTTTTAAATTGGCAGTGATCCAAGTTATTGTTCACATTATCTGCTGATATTACCCTCTTTTTTAAGACCCCTTTACAGCTCCAATGTCTATGAGGCACAAGTCTTGACACGTTGTCAGAATTCTCCGTCTTGGATGCTGATATCTTCCTCACTCGTTCAAGGATAGGATGATGTCATCCTCAAGGTCAGAGTTGTCGGAGCTGTCTGTTTGTGAGACAGACAAACGCAGATTCAGAACACACTTTTTGTGCTGTGTAGGTCAGTGGGTAAGAAGTGAAAATGCAAAAACAGCAAAAACAAAGGAGCTTAGTCACATTACACCCGTTAAAAAAAAACACACAAAAAAAAACTTCTGGATTAAACTGACACAAGCAGTTTTCAAATTCCACTGAGAACATACCCTCAAAGTGACCTGACAACCATGAAAAGATACATTTTATTTAATGTACTCCAATGCTCTCCAAAGTCCAAATCTACATGGGTTTTTCAAACTTTTATACATTGGTAATTAAAGGTTTTCAAACCATTTAGATTTTTCTCCAAATATATCATCAAAAATCTCCAAATTAAAGGGACTATATTGTTCTTTGTTTTGAGATTCAAACAAAAACATATACAGAAATACAAAAATATACACCTCTGGGCCAAGGAAATGAAATGAACACAAAAAGTGTTACTCGCCATTGTCGCCATCCAGATCAGCATCGTCGTTATCAGTGTCATCCTCATCATTGTCATCTTCGTCATCGTCATCATCATCGTCATCATCATCGTCATCCCCTCCGTCAGCATCATCTTCCAGAAGGCGTGCAACCTCTTCATCAGAAGGAGAGAATTCATCATTGCCATCATCCTCATCTTCATCGTCTTCCTCTCCGCCGTTTTCATTCTCCAGCTCTGCAATTAGAGGATCCGTATCAACATCCTCATCGGAATCGTCGTCGTCATCATCTTCTTCTTGATCATCATCCTCCTGCAACACAGAGGGGGAAAAAGAAACATAAGTAAACCCTGATGAACTATTAGTTTGCCATGAAGGAGCCAAAGAGGTGAAAGTTTATCCCAAAAAAATAAGAACAAAATTGAAACCTGATCCTCCTCATCTTCTTCTTCTTCTGCGAGTCTTTGCCGACCAACTTCGTATAGTCGGCACACAGTGTCAGTGTTGACTGAGTCTTGGTTCTACAGGACAGACGAAGAGCATTCAGTTTGCTTTTCAACCTTACAGGAGTCAAGTGATGTACAAGAATAATTTACCTCGATTACAGCCAGGTAGCAGTCTTTTGTATCTGTGCAAAGGTCAAATATATTTCTCTTCACATCAATTGTAGCTGCAAAGAGAATAAAAAACATGTATCAATTTATCAAACATCACTGGAGAAAATATTTAATGAAACAGTAAATCTAAACAATGATGAAGTATAAATCTAAACACTTTTTTTAAGCAAAATTTTTAAGCAGTTTTAAAAAAACCTTTGGGGAAAAATATCAACACTTTGCTAAAGACAAGAAATTTTACCAATTGGTTTATAATCTGTGGCATTGAAGGTCCTGAATGATGAACCAAATGGACTTTTCATCTGCATTTCCATCATGTCGTCTTCATCATCAGCTTGCAGCATTGCTACAAAAACAAAGACACAGAGACAAAGTGATAAAATAACAACCAAGACCAGCAAGTCGGTTATGACTCTTCCGCCTAGGTGCCTTGAAAACTAATTATAATATACCCTCCTTTATAAACCAAATATGTTTTTATTATGAATTCTCAGTTTCCCATCAGCCACACACTGATCAGAACAGGTCATTCTAAAAGGTTCAACATCACTAGAATATTTCTCATCATCCAGTGACTCATGTATTTACCTCCATAGATGACAGTGCCGCTGTTATTGAAAACTATTCTGCACTGGTCCAGGGCAGGAACTGTGTGGAGGAGGTGGAAGGTGCGTAGATCCCACTAAAACTTTAGGTTAAGTACCATGACAGTCTGTTTTATTTATATACACTGTAAGTTTAATTGCACTATACGATGCTTAAAACTATCCCCTGGGTCATAAAAACATTTTAGTGCATTAAATATTTAATGTTTAGCAGTGAAATAAAACTTTTGTAGCGCTCATCCTACAACTGGAATAGCTTCAAATTCAATCACTGATGGGATTGTTTTATGTCCTGGTCAGATTTATTGATCTGATATGTGTCCTGTGTTAAAAAAGTTATTTCTTCAGCGCCATAAATGCTGTTACTTCTCAATTTTTTTAGTTAATTAAAAATACTGCATTTACATCTATAAATAATTCTTGGGAATTGCTAATTCACACGCATCCATCTACTGCTTTAAGAAATATATGTGCTCATTGTTAAGAGCTAAAACATCAGCATTATATGAAGTATAAAGTTCCAATGTACATTCAGAAGCTTCTATAAAAAATTTACACATAGAGCCTTTCCCTGTTGTAAAAGGGCCATAAATTACATTAAAATGATCATTATGATGATTTATTTCACCATGAGTCAGAAAGTAACTTTGCTAAACCTCACTGAGAAAGCAACAATAGTCGTACAATCAGAGGTTAAACTGTGTTTTTCTGTTGACTTGGATGAAATTGATGGATTATTATGTGAATCCCTCTCCTCTGATTCAGTGTTAGCTCTCACGTTTGGAGACACACTTCCTGTTGGAAATAACTACTTTGGTATGACACCTGCATTAGTCAAACCCACAGATATTCCCAAAGACACTAAATTAAACCTACTGAAAAAGTAGATCATATTAAATATAAAGTAATGAGTACACTTTTATCTTGGCTGGATATTGACTGGGTTATCTAAAATCATAGTTATGTTACATTGGTTTAATTCAATCCATAAATGAGCGTCATAAATGACAAAACCACCATTAACTCATTCTATCACATATGCTGCCTTTCCCTCATTTAACCTGAAGTTCATCAGCTAGTGGTGAGCAGGAACATGTTACCATAAAATGCATCATACTTGCAAACTAAATGTCTAAACTTCAACTCATCAGTTTGATCTGATCCAAGGGAGCAAACGCTTCCCATGTGAAAAGCTCCAGCCTCATAGCATGAGGCTGCCCTTTCTTGTCTTTCCAAGTTTGAGTTATTTTATCTTATTTTATTAACCAAACCACTGAGTTAGATAGTCCTTCATTGTGAAAGGAATAGTTACAATTTCTAGTGTTTTCAAGCATTTTCCACAAAATGTAAGCACATTTCAAAACTTGAAAACACAACATTAAAATTCAAGTATTTAAGGATTTCAAGCAGCCATAGCAACCCTGGTAGGTAGAAACAAAAAGTAGCCACTTTTGTTAGCCAACAATACTAATCTCCGATTAAGACAGTGTCATTATAATCCAAAATGTCTCTTAGTCCTCTTTTGATTACTGTGGGTTTTTTTTTAATGAAAACTTGTAACTATTAAACAAGGGTAGAGCTGCAGTAAAACTCGTAACAGGCTGCTGGCACAGCTTAGGGTGCCAGTCATTAAAAAGGAAATTCTGAATTTTTTTTTTTTTTTTGCTATTTAAAACTGAAATTTAATTTAACAAAAGGCCAGTTATTACTTGAAGCAGTCACAACTCCTTTAATATCACCTAGTACAACTGTGTTCACCAGTTTCCACTGAACCTTCTTTTTTTTTTTTTTTTTAATTTCTTAACTCATGTATGGATCTCAAATATAGACTCTTTGGAGACCAAGCAATGGAAATTTCCCGTGCTCTTTATGTAATCTGAGTACTATCATAGATAAAAAGCAAAAATCTTTAAAAGCCTAAATAATCCAAAGTCTGATGATATCACTGCAACAGCTGAGGTCTGAAGGATACGATTTCTGTGTTTATGATGACCTCCAGGCCATTGGGATGAAACACGCCGCTGATGTTCATGTTGAACTTGTCAAACTTGTGGATAGCCTGAGCTGTGCGCACATCCCACAGCACACCATCATTCAGGACAAGGTCATCCGTGGGATTGAAGGTTGCGCAGTTCCTCTTGTAGTTGTTAGCCAGGTCTGGGTTGTTGAGAATCTGAGTAACCCGACCTGTCTGGATGTCATAAATCTAGCAAAGACGAGCACTGACGGTGAAAATACAGCATTTAAATGCCCATTTTCTACATTATGAAGGGATAGATACACAGATACAGACAGGTGAATTGTTATACATACACGTGCTACGTGTTCCTTAGTCCCGATGACACGATCCTGTGAAAGCTTACTGAATTCCACATAATGGTCCCCCAAAAAGGAATGCCTAAATACAACAAAAGCAACATTTCAACATTTAATCTAAAACACCAAGAGCCATTAAAGTGGAGTACTTTAAATCATTGCATCAAGATTATAGTACATTAGGAGAATTGAGTTCATCTGCTTGAATGAATGAATCCAAGTGTATGTGTTGCATGGACTGAAGTCTGGAGCTCCGAGCCCATTAGACGGCATAATTAGATAACATGCAATCGCCATTCGTTAGTTCCTTTTAACAGAATAAAGCCATTGTACTATTGGGTAGAGAAGACCACAAAATAGGGGAAATGAACTGTGACGACTGACTGTGATCACAATGTAATATTTCTGGTCATTTTACACTCAAAACATTTTCAAATTTTCTTTTTCATGGAATTTTATATTAGAAAGTATGTAGCTGGAAAAAATGAGTTTATATGTATTAAAAAAAAAAAAAAAAAGTCACTCACTTCATCATGAACACTGATTTCATGCCCCACAATCCAGACAGGGGGTAACTCCATGAGGCTGATGTTAAGAGTAGAGAACCATCCTAAAAATACAAAATATGATGGTTAAAAATTCTGTTATACATGTTTTAAGACAAAGATATTCCACTTAGAGTAAACACTTAAGCTGACATATTTTCAAGGCAAATAAAAATTCTTCTGCAAAAAAGAGAGAGACTTTTGCCTAACTTATATGAATGTGACAACCTAATGTACAATGCTCGTTTTGCACAGTGACAATAAAAACATCTAAATTAGCAAAAAGCACACAGCAATCTACCATGCTTCATCAACTGACCCGTGAAGGCTCCAGGTGAGTGATGGCTGAACTGTGACAGCTATAGCTGGCTTCCTCCTGGCCCGTAAACACATTGTAGAGCTTCAGCTGCCCTGTACAAGTCCCGAGCATCAGGAACCGTTCACGAGCTGAGAAAGCACAACACATGAATCCACTCTCGTCCTCATCTGCTTCCCTGAACACAGAGATGGGACGAAACCTGGAACAAAGGGAAAAAAAGAGAATTCAGAGGGCTGGCACTGGATGCTACACAGGAAGCAAACAGAAATGATACAAAGCCGCCAACCTGCTGAAAATTAGGTGTCTGTCAAAGCATCCCCCATCCACACCTCCATACTTTGGATATATGACTCTACGTGTGTGTCGGGATGTAAAATTGATGGGTGCTTGCCGTCTCTGTTTGGGTTCAGGACATTGATGAGGGGTGAAGAGAGAGAAAGGTGGACAGGTTGCAACAGGGTTTTTACAGCGTGCATGTTGTTCCCTCAAATACTCTGTGATAATGCTGTCCAGTGCAGGGGGGGAAGGCAAGTGTCTGTCAAACTGTTTTTTCATGGCCGGACTCTGGCTGAAGGCTCCGTGGTCAGACTTCTGTCGCAGCACTCGGGCTTTCTTGCAGCTCACTGTGCTGCACCCCGTTTGACGTTCACGAGAGAAAATGATGCGTCCTATCAGGGGAGAGCCGTTGTTACAGTGTGGGACAGATGTTGATGGGAAAGCATTAGAAGAAGACCCAGATGGTTGTGAGGTGGAGGGGCGTGTTTGCTGATGGCTGGATGCTGGGGTGGATGAATGTGAAGGAGGGATTCCAAGTCTCGACCCAACACCATTGGCCAGCCGTGGGGTGCGGGGCAACGTAGCAACAGGAGAGGCGGGTGGGGGAGGAGCAACAGAAGGGAAAGCGGAATTTGAGTGTGAAGAATGTGACAGACACGCCATGGGGAGGTCTGCCTCTTTGGTGAGTGTGGTCGCTGTGTCGTGAAGGCCTTTGGCCAAAAGGTGGTTCCTAATGAGCAGCAGCAGCTCTTTCTCAGGGAAGGTGATCCGGGACTGAGCAACCACGCTGGCCCTCTGAAGCCACGCCAGAGACACGTCTGTACCAATCAGTAACGGTTTCCCGGAGATCCTTTCTATCAGCTCAGCAGCAAACTTACAGAATTTGACATGTTCACTGCGCTTGTCCTGGAGCACAGGCTCCTTCATGAGTTGCTGGATGTGTCCGCTGCTGAACAAAGGTAGCTTGCTGATGATTTGTCTGACAGAGCTGGACCGAGACAGACCCACCAAAGCTTTACAAGTCAGAGCTCGGATCTGATCTGCATCTGTAATGGGCATCTTCACAGTGAGCAAAGACAGTAACACCTAAAGGAGATATAGACCATGTAGGTTAAAAAAAAATACTGGTTCACATAAATCAGGAGACATCTAAACTTTTTATTTTAATATTATTATAACACCTCTTATATCTGTAAACTGAGCCAGCAGTTGAAGCTGCACAATTTCTGCAAATTCTGAGGTAAGTAGCATGTCCCAATATCTCCTTTACAACAGATAAAATAAGGATTTAGAATTTAGATTTACAATAAACATTTTAAGAATTTAGTTTTGTCTGCTTTTACATTGCTCACTTAGCATTTTTAAACCAATGCCATAGACAAAATTTAATAAATCCTATGCAAGTATTATGTAAGAGTTTAATTAGTGCTTATTTTAAACTGTGACATGATTCTCGCTGCTTAAGAGGACATTTATAAAACATGGGTAAGCACCAGTATAATGGATCAAATCTGAAGTGTAGTTCAGCAGCTCTGTTTTGTAGGGTGGATAGATATGGTGTGTGCTTTGTTAAGTGCATTAATGTTGGTGAGTCAGTGTCAGGCTTAAAAACCTAATCTAATTAAAGGAGTGGATCATTTTCCACAATAATGCGGAGTCAGTATAAAGTTACTTCACTACTTTAGCAGTAGATGTTACCTGTCATTGTACAAAAAAAATACATATATACATCCCCAAATCCTGGCTATTGATAAAAGTTTGAACATCAAGAATTAGAAGAAATAACCAGAAGAATGGTCAGAGTTTGTGGTCATCCTTAAAGTCACTTTTTTAAGTGAAGTGAAAGTACAATGAATCCCTTAAATCAAAATGAACAATCCTGCAGGTCTTGTTGTGTGGTATACGTCAACTACCTTGATCCCATTATTTGACTGCACGACATTCCACATCTTTGCTAGCACACTCTCACTGGCTTTGGTCTGCTGCGGCAGGCGGCGACGGGGAGTGCCCGCAATAAATTTGCCAATGCTGCACATGCGTTTGTCAGGTGCGCAAACGCAGTTGATGACAACCTGAAGAGCTGACTTTTGAATTTCTGCATCATTCACAAACACCTCTCCCTCTGCCACTGCCAGGACTATACTCATCCCTGAAGGGGGGAAAAAAAAAATCAATCAATTAAATTAAAAACTAAAGAAAAACAACGTTGTATTTCAGATGCACAAGGCACAGGCTTCCTAAAATACAATACTGCTGCCTAATATAATATTCTCTAGACAATGACATATCCCTGATTTTATTGTGCAACCCTTTTTAAAACATGCCATGAAACAAATTTTCCCTAGACACAATAAATAAAATGCACCAAAGACATTTATAGTAAAAAACAAGAAACAAAAACAAACAAAAAAAAAACAAACAAAAAAAACAGAACATTACCTATTTAAAAACCATAAGTAGACACAAATGGAACAAAACTTTATGACTACCTGAAAGTAATATTATCAAATCCTAACACATGAATCTTAAACTGAGTTGCCAACACCTACCCACAGTGGAAACAGTGGATCCGCTCTCATCGAGCACAGCAACAGCATCACACAACAACAGCTGGGTTTTTGGAACAACAGTGAGAATACTCAGGATGTCGAGAGCGTAACGCACCGTATCACTCCTAATGAGACAGAAAAACAGATCACTACATCACAATACCGCTGAGCCAAAATGTTGAAACACATAAAAAGTAAAAGACAATACAAGGATCTGGGGAATAACTTCCAAGTCAATACCTGCCGTAATAAGTCCTCCAGTCGCAGGCAATGGAGATGAGCTGCAGAAGTAGCTGGACACAGGACAGCTTGTGAAAGACCTCTGCTGGTTCCCAGTATAGTCGAAGTGGCGCATACTCTATAAGAAATTCCATCATTTCCACCACCTGCTCACGGCTGTAGCTGACCGCCTACAGGTGAAAAACAGACGAGATCACAAAAGAAACAGACACTAATACATTTTAGAAAAACAAAAGCACAGAGCTACTACAAAAGCATCCGTTTTGTTTTATTTTGGTTCATTTCTGTGTACCTTGTAATATGGCTGCGAGTGAATGGGGGCACCTCCCTCTGTGCGCTGCAGGGACTGCTTCACCTGCTCCACCTTGATTGCCAGATGGGCCTCAAAGTACCTGCGCAGAGCCATGCAGGTGTGTTTGGCTGTCTGCCTGCTGGAGAAAATTTCATCATCACTCAGCAGCGCTCCCTGGTCCTCGGGGTTCAGGATCTCCAGTGTGCTAATCTGAAAACAGTTAATTAATATCGAGCATTAATTCACAAAGCATCTGCTATGTTAGAATTTGACACTTTACTGACTGTTCAGTTCATCCGCTTTTGGGTATTTCCTATGGGTGATACAGACGGTTAGGCATACACAGTCATAGTCTCATAGTCTGAACTGCTGGCTTGTCTTACCAAATTGACAAGGCGCCGGAGCCCGTCCTGCTTGTCAAAAAGCTCCAAAACAGCACGGAAAGAAAAGGAAATGGAGAAGAACATGGTAGCATGGCAGCAACCAGACGCATGTGAACATTCCAGGAGCCACAGCGTGTAAGCAACCACATCTGACAGGATGGAGTGAGGCAGCATGCACACCTTGAGAGAAGAAGACACATTCATAAATATGAACTCCCACTAAACATTTGTGGAACTGTTTACAGAAATCAAGTTAAACTAACATTCTGGTATTACTGTCACGGCACTTATGGACTAAACATACAGTATGTTCTGTGTATTTAAATCTAAATACACACGTCTAAATACACAAAAGGTTCTAGTGTTACATGGTTATTTACAAAAGACCACAGCACACACAAAATAAAGAAATAAATGACCTGAGAAAGTAAATATCTTAAATTACACTGATAATTTCTTTTGCTATGTTATAATAATTACAAACACATATTACCAGAATACCCTGGTTTAGAGAGTGGTATCCCACTGTTGTGCTTGGCAATGGGTATGAGGTGTTTCTGCTGAAATGGTTAGGTTTTCATCCAACATGATGGTGGGCATTAAGGCCAAACAACTTGACTTTGAACAACCTACCAAAACATCTGCTTTTATGCAGGTCTGCACACCTATTGATTATCTGTTCATAAAGAGCTGAAGATCAGCAGTTCTTGGCTCAACTTCCTCCATAATTCCTGTTGAAGCAGTAAAGGGGTACTTCATATTGGACAAATAATTTTTTTTAAACCTCATTTTTGTTGAATAATGACAAAGTGAAAAGAAGTCTATATGTTGTTGTTTTTCATCTAAGCTTGACTTTTCCTAATACCAAGTACAACTATAAACAGATATTTTTATCACATTTTTAGAAAAAAAAAGTCATTTAAAAAAAGGAGGTAATAACTTCTCCACATGACTGTGCATACAAAGCTGTTAGTAAAAGCTACATATTAAAACTATGGACTTCAATTTCTGTATATTCATCTCTTACATACCCTTTCCATAGCATCCTGGTTGTAAGCTAGATAATACAGGCACAGTGACACTCCAGTAGCAGCCATCGAAGGCCTGGGGATTTCCAGCAACTTTTGAACTCCACCATGAGCAACAAACTCTGCAGCAAACTTCTTGTGCAACAATAGTGAAGCAAGATACTGTGTGGAGACATAAGTTAAGACATAAGTTAAGACATGAACACGAAGAGCTTGTTCTTGTGTGTCATCTCAAAGAAGCGTCAAATACAGGAATGACTGCTTACCTTGAGAGCCTCAAAGGTGAGTTGCACATCATTGGTCTGCTTCAGATCCATGTAGTGCACAAGCAACTCACGAGCTCCCATCTGCATAAACACTGCCAACAGCTGGAAACAGGAGGAGTTGGGGGGCACAAATAATGACAATTTGCTTTTACTCTAAATACTTCTAAGTTGTTAAAATTTTAGAATTTGTTCAGTTTATTCCACTGAAACTGCATAGTTATTTCTCAAAATTAAACTTCATGTAATGTATAGTTTGGATAGTTTCTTAAATCATGATCATGAAAGACTGACATCTGCTGGTAGACCCGCTGTATGACAAGGGTGACATATTCTCTACTTAAAACAATAAATAAAATGACACCAACCTCCTGATACTCCCCCAGAGGTGTTAGATACTGCAGGATGAGCCTCTGCTCAATCTCTGGGGTTAAAGGGTACAGGTGATAGTTGTTACCAATCACCCAGGGGCTCATCTCAGACCAGCTACTGTTAGAAAGCTCACTGAAGTTCCTCTCTGGATCTGGCAAAGAGAAATTTAGCTTCTGTTTTGAGGTCCTTGCACTCTCCCTCTCTGCCCTTCTTTTTAGGTAACTGCTACAATCAGATATGTTGGGGTCTGTCAGTGAACCTGGGGCAGACATGGGCTTCATCATGGTTTTAACAGCTGAGTTGGCACGGCTACTTGTCTTGTGAGGGGAGGTGAAACGAAATGAAAGCTCATTTTCAGGCTCAATGGATGCAAAGGGAATTTCACTATCTTCCTCTGATCCCATCCCCTCCTTTTCAGCTCCGTTTCTGCCTGTTGTGAAGGGCTTCTCTTCAAAGCTTCCGTCAACAGTCTCCTCGTTTAAAGGTAACAAAGGTTCACCGAGGATCTTCCTGGGACTAGGTCGTTTCATTTCCCTTTTATTCTCAGCATCCTTATTCTGAAGCTCACGCAATCGATGCAGCATCAAAGGAACCTGTCAAAGTAAAACAAGAGAAAGAAGTTAACTAGCAGTTGCTGCCTCACATCCCTTACTTGTTAAAAACAATTTGAGGGAGGAAAAATGTTATTAGTTGTTACAATGTTTTGACCATCACTTTAAACCCCAATGTCTTCATGACTATAAATTGATATGCAAGACTAGAGAAAGCCCGACTGACCAAAACAGAGTTCTCCTCTCTGTAGTTAGCAGCAATGTCCTGGTTCTCCATGGCGCCTGCCAGCAATCCCGTTGCATAGATTCTGAGGGGCTGTTCGGCCTCCTGAGCCCACTTAAATAGCCTTTCAACTATGCCCTCCTGAGAAGACAAATGCAGGAGCAGTGAATATTTTATATACAAAAAGATCAACAGATAATGAATCAAAAAAGATAAAAAGCAAAACACTCTTCACTAATCTAATATTTTACTTTTTTCAGTCAAATATGAATGCTTGATGGCAAAACACAAACAATAACCAAAAACACACACTTGTGTAAAGCCTGATCTGAAACTAAATAAACAAATAAACTAACAAGGCATCCAAAGACATGTTAAAGTGCTTTTGTGATTAGTTCATTTGTAAACCACTATGTGCAATGAAAGCTTAAGACAACAGTGGTTCACACTCAAAAATAAGCCTTGACTACAGCTTCTGCTTTTTTTCCCATTATTGCAGTTTTAGTTTATTTTTCCACAATTATTGTCAGTTTTTTGCCTCAATAACATTCTGCTATACTTTGCTTTGGTCACCATGGATATATGCATTTTATAGCCTTAAAAATATGACTAGTTTCTCAATAAAAAGAAAATCTCGTTACTGTTTATCCATCCATCCATCCATCCATTTTCTAGACCCGTTGAATCCATTTCTGGGTCACGGGGACTGTTTATCTTTGTCTAAATATAAAATGTTGCAGAGTGGTGATTAATCTGTAACTAACTTGCTGGCTGGACTGTGACCCCACAAACAAGACGGACAGAAGTTACCAGTTTTCTGTTTATCTAAATTCAGTTTGCTTATTTTTTGGTTTCCTGTCAGTCACTAAGTCATTGATTAAAAAGAAAAGAAAAAAAAACTATCTTTGTAACCATACTCTGTTTGGCTTAACTGGGGTTACATGGTGTTTAATTATCCATTTTTAATACTAAAAGAACATTAAAAGCTTAAACAAATGATTTTATACTGGAAACACATACTAAAGATTTGAAAATCAGAAATTATGTACCTTTTCTTGAAATACTACAGCTGTCTCCAGTCCTGGCATGATGTTTTGCAGCAAACGACAAGCAGCTGCGTTGAGAGAAAATTCTCTGCTGGTCATCACATAGTTGTTCACCAACTTAAGAGGGAAAAATTAGTTTTAATTTTTTAATCATCTTCTAACCAGGCTGAGAGAATTATTTTGCAAAAAAACAAAGAGTTTCAACTCTGTCTATCCATTCTTACTGTGTTCATGAAGTCATCATTCTTGAACAGGATCTTTAAGAGATGCCCTAACACACATTCTGGATCAGCTCTCCCTAGTGGTCAAAAGGGATATGTCACAAACATACTCAACATTAAAATATCGGGTAGATTTGCAATTGTGCTTCTCCTTTTTTTCCCATACCAGGATGTCGATCATCAAAAGGGTCAGGGTCCGCTTTGTGGTACTCCTCTGTCTCCTTTTCAACAAGCTCAGAGATTCTGAAAGATGCAATCCATCAATGCAATTAACCTTCTTTGAGCCACATTCAGCTTGTACTAATTGCATCAAAACACATCACATAGATGAGAGGTGTGAAAACATACTTGGTGAGGATGTTAACCAGGTCCTGCGTGTTGCCATGTTGTTCCTTCTCCCACTGTTCCAGCAGAGCAGTCAGCTCTGCCTTCGAATCCACACTGGCAGACGCTGATGCCATGATCCAGTCTGTCAGGATGGCATGTTTGACTTTTATAGAATTTATAAGCATATATACCAACACATATGCATACAGTGCATTCCGAAAACTGAATTTGACAGTTTATTAACTTAACACCAGTGTGATTTATTAACTAGTTAACTCAACATGAGAACTACCTTTGACTAGGCAGAATGGTTGGCTCCCTTTTAATGTGCATTCAAATTTTTGTGCAAGCTGATAGTGCTGAGTGTATTGTAGACAGTAGAGTATGAGGTCCTTTAGTGAACAAATGATATAAAAAGATACAATTTCAAAAGTACCACAAGCAACACCAACAGATCTGATACAGGCTAATAAAGCTACAATTGGTAAAGCAAACAACTGGTGGGGCACTAATCCAGAACAAAACTCTAAGAAATAACTGTTAACACAAGCAAACTGTTCAAGATAGCACAGCTCAAAGAGCGGTAATCTTCCAAACAGAAGCTTGATGGTTTGATCCTCTGTGAACCCTAACATACATTGAGGAAGATGTTTAACTCCACAATGTCCCAAATGAGCAGACATTGGGTATTTTATGGTGGATCAGTAGTTCAGTGTATTGTATATGACTGCAGAGATAAAGGGCTGCATGCTGTATGTATATATAAAAGGATCTGATCCAATGACACCAACAGAGCATATTGGATTTGAAGCGCAGGCTTTCTTCAAATTCCTCTAAGCAAAAATATTCTTTTTCTGTCAAAATCTATTCTACAAAACCTCCTCTAGGGTCAGGCGAGACACCCGTTGTAATTTTTACACAAATGTTTTTTTGTGTTTTTTTTTTTTTTTTTTTTTACAAAAATTATGGTTCCAACTGACTGAACTATCCCCGTTATCTTGATAGTCGAGATTTCTTGTACACAGAGCCCATCTCCTCCGCTTATCTCATTTACACTCTCCATGCCATTGTAATGTTATTACATCGACTTATCTTTCCTCTCTGTCGCTCCTCTCCCCATAAAACCATCTGGAAGTAATTCAGATTGGAGAGATGCATCCTTCATTTAGCTGTTACTAGCCTCACCACAGTGCTCGTATTATGGCACTCTTATCCCCACGGATCAAACCGTCCTCCAAGATTCGGGATATTTTTCTCCACGTTTTCTTCCAGACTCTCGACAAGTGCGTGCTTTAAAGAGACGTTCACGTTTTCTCTTTAAAATTAAAAAGTTTTGATGTTCCTTAAAATTTAAAGCCTGGCAATTACTCCCTGTATTTATGATTTGACGTTATATAATAAATGAGTAACAGAGTGAGTTAAAAGAAGGAAGAAAGAACAAAGTGATTCGCTCCACCGCTTCAAACATAACAGACGGTGCAGGTGCGGGTGCTCTCCGGGGAATATAACTGTCAAAGTTGTGTTCAAGTTAGCTTGTTATTTAAAATGTCTTTGTATAGTTTTTTATTTTTGTTTTTTGATCGTACGTAAAAAGTAAAAGGCCAAACACTTTTTCGAATGTTTCCAAAGTTACAGTATTTATTTGAGGGTACCGGGCAGAAACCAACCCGCTGCCTGTTGCGATGTTTTGCTAGCTGTGCAGTGGCTAAACAAGGAAGCTAACCTACGTAGCTCGCTAGAAAACTCTTGGAAGACGCCCCTCTAGCATCCCACTGCTGTCGCTTACATTGAGCAGAAGATTTCCCGATATGTGCAGCCAATTGCGTTACATCCAAATCTCCCCTGCATTATGAAAACCTGCCGGCACATGTCACACGGCGCCAGGGAACAAGCTAGAGGCGTCACAGGTGAGTCTGGCTAGTTAGCCACCGTGCTAAGTTTACCTTATTCCACTCAGTTCCTGCTTGGTTTTCTCAAATTCACCGAGACGAGAATCCCCATATGGAACTCCAAACTTGGTTGCTGTTCGATCAATAATACATCAAGGACTACTTCACAAGCAACTCTTAATTTGCTTTATTGTAGCTATGTGTTCACGGTTTATTATCATTATGGCGAACACGTTATTTACGTCATATAACCAGCGACTTGGCCACTATAAATGACGACACAACTCAACGTTTGTTTACTAACGTTTGTTTATTTATTTATATATATATATATATATATATATATATATATATATATATATATATATATATATATATATATATAT
>JAOWBL010000022.1:10933112-10950309 GCA_028564865.1 Zenarchopterus dispar
TTTGTTTATATATATATATATATATATATATATATATATATATATATATATATATATATATATATATATTCTTTATTATAAAAAAAGGTTACGTGTAAATAAACAGTCAGGAAAAACATCATCATTAACAGCCATTTAACAGTACTTCACAGAATGATTTAAAGAAAGGTCTTAATTTTTTTTTTTTAAAAAAGACTGGCATTTATATAAAACAATCCCTAGTGGCATAACAGTAAACAGATGGAGCTAACATCCGATTATCAACATCACATTAGCAGCAGAAATACATAGTATAAAATACATGGTTTTGCTGAATTAAAAAAAAATGTGTGTGTGTATATATATATATATATATATATATATATATATATATATATATATATATATATAACGAAAAGTCTAAGGAATGAGAGTGATTTAGTTAATATATGTATCGTAAAACAGTATTGTTTTTTTGCGTGGTTAATTTATCAAAATAACATGCAAATGTTAAAAATAAAATCATTTTCTTTTATAAATATTAACAATCATGTAGTTTGCAATTGAAAAACAAATGTACTTTTTCATACAGGAGACTTCATCTGTCCCCATATTTAGTGAGGAGTTCATTAGTAAATTTGATTTCTAGGAAAGTGGTCAAATTCTGTAAAAATAAAAATAAAGTTTGCTAAATAGGCTAAGCATAGAGTCTTATTTAACATCTCTGTTCTTCCCACATTTACTACACCATCATGCTGGTGTAACTGTGTGGACATGGGTGCTCATACAATGTTATATGTTGTTTAACATTAGTGATGCTTCACACTTGCAGATGATACTCATGCCATGTGTACATCAATACCAGTAATAATTGTAATTAGTAAGAAGCAAAATAATTTCAATATCAAACCACAGGTCAGCATTCGTCAGTTTTCCACTTTGCACAAGTTCATCATAAAGAGCCTGAGCACAGAAAAGGGAGTCCAATTTCTCTATTCTTTTTCTCTCTGTCTTTCATACATACACAAGTGTGTGTTAAAGTCTCCTTTTATTTATTACAGAGAGTCCTAGTATAATCAGCAGAACTGATCTGAGCGTAAGTAAATCTGGCTAAGTCATTCAAAGGCTCAGGAAAAAAACAAACAAAAAAAACACGTTATGCCCAATAATTGCAGTTACATTACAGAACAACAACAAGTGGCAGGATAGTTATCTGCATTGACTTTGAATTCATTTCCATACACAAAGTAAATGTGGGATTTCCCTTTCCAAGAGTAAGTGACCTTTGTGACTGGGATCAGCTCTATGGTTTGACGCTGGAGACAAAGAAAACAAATTTAAACATTTAGCATAAAACAACCTATTGATCCATAAAAAATTGTCACATCATATTAAAGTGCTGCAAATACCTGTTGTAAAACACGTGATGTCTGGGAGTATTTGCCCTGATGATCACTGACGAGGCGCTGCGAAGCTTGCACCACCTGAGGGTCTGGGAAGCCAATCACAGGGTACACCTGCAAAGGGTGATCACAGAAATGTGTTTTAAATTGTGCTAATTTAATGACTTTCTGCAAGTGCTTCTTGCAAAATAGCAATTCAACTTTGCAAAGCAAAATACTCTCACATTCAACCTGAGTGAGGGGAAAAAAAAGACCTGAAAGCCTAAAATGTGCAAGTGTCAGAAAACAATTTCCTTGTCAAAACTGAAGCAGTGTTCTTGTTTGCCGTCTTAAATACATTGTTCATCCCCCATTTTTTTTATGCTAAACAAGAGGACGTTTACCAAGTACTGCGAGTCTCTGTAAAGCTCCTTGCCAGAAACCTTACTCAGGTTGGCCACCTGGAGTCCACTGGACTGTTCCACAACATAGTCATCAGAGTTGTTAGTCCTGCAAGCATTTACAAATGAAATTTTGAATAAATGACACAACTGCTCCAGAGAGATGAAGAATACAAAAAAAAAAAAAATAGCATTATAAAGATTATATATTTCTGAGATATTTCTGCTCGATAAATAATATTGAACAAACTACCATTTCACAGTGAGGTTGATGTAGACCAGGAGCTGCTGTTTTCCACGACATGTGTCACATTGCTTTGATCCTTGCCCACGGCAGTGACTGCAACTGTAACAGAAATGTTTATAACCTGTTAATTTCCAAACTACTGCAAACTGTTGTGTTTCTAATTTGTTTTTTTTTTTTGTTGTTGTTGTTGCTTTCATTTCATCATACTTTTCCCTCCCTCTGCCACTGCAGTGGTGGCATCTATCATCTCCATGACGATAACCAGATCCATTGCACACCCAACAGACTTTCTGCCAGGAAGGGAAAAAAAAATACCATTATGAACACATTAACATAATAACAGTCTTTCAATGACCTTTCCATTGAAAAAATACTTACATTGCCAGCACCAGCACAGTCTTTGCAAGGTTTTCGGCCCATTCCTATGCAGCTGTGGCAATTCTGTAGTGGAGATGATTTGCATTTGGAAAAAATTCTAAAGTACATTATAAAAGTTTATTCTTTTTCAAAAACTGGCTTGTATGATGTACCTTCACAGATGATGTGTGGGGAACCTTGATTTGCTGTTTGTCTTCTACAAAGAAACTGGGTGTTTTCGCAGGAATATCCCATGGACCCGGAGGTGGCTGGGAATAGGCATCCACTGGCTGGCCTGATGCAGATATAACAACATATTAGATTACTTTCCAAAGGAATGGGCTGACCAGAAAAGTAATACTTAAGCACTAGGTTGATTAGTGACTCAAGTAAACTTAACTCTAAGTAAACATAAGCAGGTAATTTTTTTTACTGAGAATCTAAAAAACAAACAAACAAAAAAGGATAACATTTTGTGTTCTTATGGTCTGAGACAAATTAATTTAGGGATATTACTTGTTTGGCACTGCTTTCCCAAAACTCAAAGAATGAGAGAGAACAACTGAAAAAAAATGCTTACTCCTGAGGTTAGATGCATTAATGCCAGTTCCTGAGGATGGCTCATAAAAGAGTGTTATATTAAGTAGAAACAAATTGTACAATATTCATATTTAGGTAAAGTTTTCTGTTTTCCATTGCATGTTGTTTGTGCTAGTGCATTCCTTCACAAAATCCCCTACATCATTTTGCAATGACATCTTTCCAAATATATGCATTGATGCAAGTTTCTGAAAAATCCTGCATGTTTTCATATTTAATTTTGCACCAGGTTTCATTTTTGTAGTATTCTGTAGATCTATATTGAACTCAAATACTTCAATTTTACTCTGATACTTTTTAAGAAAAAAAAATTATGAGTGTTTCAACTTGTTTGCAGTGAATGCAGTTGGTAATGATGGCATACCAGCATATGGCTCATGACTCCACTCTGTAGATCTTGATTCTGTAAATGTTTCCAGGCGGTACTACAAACAGCACCAAAAAAAAAAAAAAAAGTCATTTCTTGTGTTCTCTTTAAATTAAATAAATGATTTACAGGGTAATTCATGCAGTTAAAAAAAGACATTTAATTCCATACAGATTTTTCAAACACTCAAGCAGAGAACTTCCTACCCTGTATGTATTAAACGCCTCCATGTTGGTGATCACACCATCTTTTGCTGGTCCAGAACTGTAGCAGCATTTGCTGGAGGCAAACAGGACAAAGGCCTCACGAGCAGTCTCTTCACTTATAGATGGGATACTGCCAGAGGTGAAGGAAGACAATACAGTATGTCACATCATGTAGCATTTTGAGAGGAATTTACAATTCACAGAGCACTAAGTCCCTATTTTTATTTTTCCATTATGTCTACTATTCTCTAAAATCTTTAGAAATTGTGTTTGAATTATAAGATAAGAAGTAGTCCAAGCCTTACTTCCAATGTGGCTGTTGTGGTCCAGGTGTAGGTGGAGAAGCTGGGTAAGCAGGCATTGGAGGTGGCAGAAATCCACCTAGAACAGATGTTAAAAGGTTGTTTTTTGTTTTGTTTTGTTTTAACACTGCCATTTCTTACAATATCAAGCCAGACTGGCAACATTCAGCTTCATATTATTCTGTAACAGTTCAACGGTTTCACAACAATCACATTTCTTTAACTGATGAGTTCAAAAAGACATCTGAAGTCAGCTGTTACTTATCTACTCCAGCAAACAAGCTGGGTTGTGTTCTTATCTTCTTACTCAACATCAGAAAAAAAAGTAACAATACTGATGAAAGAGGACATTTTTCTTTTTTCTCTCTTTTTTCTTTTTAAAGGAACTATAATGAGAAAAATTATCATAATGCAACTTAAACAAAAAAAATTGCTAAAATTACAACAGTTTTGCAATTTTGCTGACAGTGGTCAAGCCTGTTCACTGGCCATGATAATAGAAAGAGCAGCCTTCTAGCACAATTGCCCCACACATTATTTCCCCTTTAATGTAACAACATCTAATCAGTATAATAGCTTCATTTGCCAAATATAAATCTCAGTTTTGCATTAAAACAAAATTTTTCTCTTCCACCCATCCATCTTCTTGACCCATTGTTCCATTTCTGGGTCACGGGGGTCTGCTGGAGCCTATCCCAGCCAATTTTTCTGTTTTAGATAAATCTTCAGCACACATTACATCCATCCTTTACTATTGGATTAAAAAAAAGGTATCCATATCAGTTGAATAACTAGTTATTTGTTATTCACACTATTTCTGAATATTAAAAATCATTTTAATTTTTCTGATGTTATGGGCTGGTGGTTAGCAGACTGACAAATATTTCTATAGAGTAGGCCTATTGCAGTTTACTGTACCTCCTCCCGCCACTGTTCCTTCATATCCGGGCATGGAGTCAAACATGCTGGCTGGAGGAGCGCTGGGGCCGTGGGACTCTCCCGCGGGTGGGGCAAACATTGCTAAATAAAACCAGAAAAACCAGCAGAGTCAGACACCAATGAATATCTTCGAATCCGATCAAACTAAGGAAGCTTTCAAACACAATCCAAGACTGGTTCAGGTGAATTGTTGGGATCGTTCCAAGTTGTTACAAGTTTTTGTACTCGTGAAAATCCTCAGACAGGGAAATGGAAGACTTACCTTGCCCCTCCGTGTTGGTATACATCCTGATCCTTTATAAACCCAAGGTAAATACTTGTTACATCCAGTTGTTAATCCCTCTCAGACTTTCACATCTACAGACCTCACACCACAATCTCCACACATCGCTACACGCGACGACAGTAGGCGTTTTTGGATTCGACCCGGCTGTTATCCCTGGATGAGGAAAGCGCGGTGGTCAGTGTGAACGCAAGGCGGGTTATTGGTTCTAAGGTGCCTGAAGGCGAGTTAAGGGGAGGGAAGGAGAGTTGGGAGGCGGTATCCAGTGGTACTACGTAACATGACGGAGGACTCTTTCTGGTTGGGTTCATCAACATCAACAGAGTTGGCTGATGCAGGAGATGGAGCGGGTGGAGGATCCAAAACAACGAGATTGCGTAGTGACATCCCCCAAATCGTGTTGCACAAATATGACCACTCATGCTTTTGTGTTTGTTGAACGCAAGTAACTTCTTTCTGAGGCTCTTCAGTTTGCTGATGACCCGAGTTTCGTGTCTTGCAAAGCCATGGTCTGACATTTTAGTAGCCAGATGTAGGTTACGGCTCTGTAATATGCTGATTTATGACGTCCACGGTTCTGAGGATGAGGAGCCCACGGGCATCATCGTCTTGTCATCAAAAAAACCCACTCATGACCCGCCAATAATTCCTGAGTTCTGTCTACATTAGTAACTGATCCACGATTAAGTGTACCCTCGGAGGTGAGGGTACACAGACACATATGTAAAACTCGCACCACAATCTCCACACTTCACCACACGCGACAGCACTGAGTGCCATGCGCTCAACAGTGCTTTTCTATTGATGACGTCACTGCTTCATTCCGGAAGAGTCAAGATATATTATATTAAATACATTTTAACAACAAATAAAAGGAAGAAAACTGTGTCATGTAAACGCTCAATCACATGTTCGTGGGTAATACCTGGTGCCCCCTGCGCTGCTGGTACGTAACCGGGGTTCGCCGCTCCATAATAGTTGCCCTGACTTCCACTGCAAATAACGGGAAACGAAAGTTAAGCGAAGTGCGCAATGTTAATGTTAAGTGTTAAAATTTCGGGAAAACGGCAACTCTTACCTCATTATAGGCTGATGTTCCATTGTAATCCACCTAACCAGATCTAAACCAGAAAGAGCAACCTGTCGAATGTCCTTATGTGAAGTACAATCGAGAAGAGAAAGATTTGATAAGTCATGTGACAAAAAAATCATTTACCTTTTATCAAGCCACGCCTCCTGCGTGCCTGTTATCTCTTTCTGACCGCGAAAGAGGAACAAAACTCCTATTTTCCCTTTTTCGCCTCAGAGTCTGTGCAGGGAGGGTTTAATGATAAATGCACCCAAGAAAATCGCCTTCTTTTGGTCAGGAGGTGTGTCAATGTGCGGATGTGAAAACATCCACATAGATGTGTGTGCCGCTCAAAACAGGATATAAATATGCAATAGAATATCAGTGGCCAATTTAAAGTCTAAAGTTGTTTTGAAATTGCTTTATTTAAAAGTATTGAGAAAGAAATGTATTATTTTATTCATTTTGACCACTTGTGCCGTAAATCCTAAAGTAGTGCGTTGTAGTTCATGGTTGTAGTCCAGTAAGAATACAGTACCCATAAGCCATTGCCGCACTCACGGAAGTCCTTTTTCTTTCCTTCCGCAGTTGCTGAAGTCCCTTTTGGATTTACATCGGCGGGTGAGTTGAGGCAATCTTAAACAATCCTCTGAAATATGAACGTGAAATGACCAACTAGAAATCCCGTATCAATTATTACCCTTCACTATGTGTAAAATTGATAGAATTACTGATTTAATCGATAAGTGTTGTCATCAATGTGTAGTTCTGGTTCGTTGTGCTTATGCTATGGCGGCTGACCGGCTATCAGCGCTGTACCCATGAGTGTATGTTGTAGCGCTCATAAAGGCCTAACGTGTAGTCTGGCATACAGACAACTATAACAGAATAAATTACAATGACGCTTTCTGACATTTAATGGAAACAGATTTTTGTTAATTTGTTTGGGCGGAGTGAAGCGAGGCTTTAAGTTGGTTTGCATAGCTTGTTGCTACCCAGCCAAATAGGGTACGCTTTGGTGCTAAACTGCTAACATTGAGCAACACGTTTGCATGAAAGCTCAGAAGTTTACAAAATTAAATCTATAAGAAGTCTTTTACTCTTAGTATTGGTCTTTGATTGTTTGTACTCTTGACTTTGTCAATGCCTAATACCTTAGAACGAGTAACCGAAATATATTTATTTATACTAGTATGAATCAGTTGAAGCTTAGAGCAACACTGTCGCTGACTTTGTTTTAATTTCTTTGTTTTTAAATGTTTATCCTCAGTCATCATGGCAGCCCTCAGACCCCTGAGAAAACCTAAGATTGTCAAAAAGCGAACCAAGAAGTTCATCCGTCATCAGTCTGACAGATATGTCAAGATTGCGGTAAGTATGAAATTGGTTTTACAGTAACTTTGATTATAACTTTGACTGATGATTGAAAAGGTTGATATCCCTGAATATAACACATTTTCCCCTAATTTATCCCATCAGAAAAACTGGCGCAAGCCTAGAGGTATTGACAACAGGGTCCGCAGGAGGTTTAAGGGTCAGATGCTGATGCCCAACATTGGTTACGGTAGCAACAAGAAGACCAAGTACATGCTGCCAACCGGCTTCAAGAAGTTCCTGGTCCATAATGTCAAAGAGCTTGAGGTCCTGATGATGAGTAACAGGTAAGTTGGAAACACCTATTCAGTTGTTTACTTTTCCATTTTTGAGTTCAAACTTAGAAACAATATATATTGTTTTTTTACTTGCTGTTTATTCAATAATTAAGACATTAAAAAAATAAGTTGCACATAAATACAAAAGCTGAACTTGCTTACAGACTGGAGTTTCCTTCTTGCCAGATGGAAGTCATAAGTATTAATGAATAATGACAATACAATAATCACTATTCTCTTGTGAAATGGTACCATTACAAACTAGGTTTTTTAGATCTCAGTGAGAATGGGACTTCATGCAGTACTGTTTCAGCCTGAGTGGTTTTTAAAAAAAAGTTTTGATTTTTAGGTGGTAATTCGTCATTGTCAAAGATTTTAGATAAGCTTTGAAATGACTATGTGAAGGTAGTTTTCTCATAAATTGTTGGTTTTCAGTGCCCTTCACATCATATAATGATTTATTTTACCTTATGTCAGCTGAAATGGCAGGATATTGTCACAGATGTTGCAGTTCAGCAAACATGGCCAACAATATTGTAGGAAACCTATCCCTGAGTCACAAGACCTGTTATATTGTGCCTTAACTACTTCTCTTAAGTGTGAGTTTTATTACAGACTATCTGTAGCCAACAAAAAGACAACATAGATCCTTTTAATAGTTAAAAAAACTTGGTTAAGAACTTTAGACATCGTTCCAGCACTGCATGTAATGACAGCAATAAGATGTAACGACAGCAATAAGATGTAACTAAAAAACTGATATGTCTTAAGAAGTGGTAACTTTAAGAAGCACATAGTTTTGTCTTAATTGTTAAATACCTTTAACAAAATTCAGTTCACTGTTTTAAATCAGACCCCTCATTTGAGTTTTTACTCTAAGGATGGTTTTTGTAATGATAACACATTGTGGTGGTGGGCTGTATTAATTGGGTATGTGAAAAAATCCAGTAAAAGGTTTTGACACAGCTGCTCTTTAATTATAAGCAAGTATTTCTTAAATTAGATATTAAGGGCTGTAGAGATGCCGCTGCAATAGAAAATAGGAGTCTCTGGCTTTTGATTTACAGTATGTGCTGTGCAGTTTAACAGGTGTATAAGTGTGTCACTCTGTCTTTGCTTTTCTGTGTCTTATTTTAAATAAATAAAAATCACGGACTTTCTAACGTTGGATTGGCCAAGTGAATGGATGATTTCTCCCCCAACTCATCTGGCAAATCAAATGCTTTCATTCGGCAGACACATCATCCACTTAATTAATATTCAGTGCTCTCTTATTAGAGACTTTTTGGGGTTGTTTGGTTTTTTTTCTGGTTTCTAAATTGCATTTGCTCTGTTGGAATTGCTTCCTATATGTCTTTTCTCTTTCCATTAAGCCATTTTTGACAGTATCTCTGAAAAAGGGCCATCAAGATATATATCAATGTACCACATGTATTAAGTGATACTGTTCACTTCTGCTCTCTTGGACAGTAGTTGCTTGCCAAAGAGGTTTTTGATCTCAAGCTATTTTTTTTATTTTTCTGGGTATATACATTTTAAAATGACAAGAATAAATCCTTGATATTTCTGTTGACCCAGATGTCGCTTTCTGCTCAAACCACAATACTGTATGTGAATACATCTAAATCTTAACGCACAAAGTAATCTGAGCCTCATCTATCATGCTTGAAGTCTTGTGAATGCTCCCTTCAATCACTGTAATTTATCTCCAGCCATGGAGACACATCCCCATTGGTAGATCTTCTGTTGTGAAGTGTGTGGAAAAAGGAATTGCTGAAAAAATGAGTAGAAAATTGTTTGTGCATTCTTCAGAAAATCTTTAGTGTTCCTGTCTGAAAATGAGTACAGTTTCTCCTTCTACAGCAGGATTTATCACAAACCAGTACCGTTGTGCTACTTCCCCCTTACACTAAAGATGGAAAGAAATCATAAACAAAAGAGATAAAGTTCCATAGTTATTTCCATAGAGATGCCAAGAACTTGGTATGGAAAATGCTAAAGAATAAATACAAATAGGGATGTTAGTTCTTGGTAATGTATTTATGGTTCTTACTTAAGGAATAATCGAGAGGTTAACTGATAAGAAAATTAGTATTGAATATTAACTTTGTTTGTGGTTACTCCCCCTCAGGTGCAGTAGGTCTTATTGGGTAATAACATTCAAGTAGCCTTTTGCAACACAGTAGACATTTTCCTCAAATGAATAAAACTATTACTGTGAAACAATATCATGGTTGTTTTCCCACAACTACAGTCACTTTAAGGGTTAATGGGAGGTGTTAACAGCTAAAACATGCTCCAGTCAGAGAGACACAAGCCTGTAAGTCCAGTGGTCTTCATCTAAAATAGCACTTTTGAAACAAGTCAGACGGGATCCTTTACATTTTCTGACCACATTTCCGTGAGCTATGCAGACTGCTGCACCGAGTTGTTTTTGTTTTTGTCAAATAAGATGGTATTGGATTTTGAATAAGATAATTTAACGGTGATTTCTTCTCTTTGAGTTTCTTTTTGAAACTCTTAAAAAAAAAAATACATCTTTGTCTCACACAGAGCTCCTTTTTTGTGTGTATTTTTAGGACTCACTGTGCAGAGATCGCCCACAACGTCTCTTCCAAGAACAGGAAGCTGATTGTGGAGAGGGCAGCTCAGCTGGCAATCAAGATCACCAACCCCAACGCCAGGCTCAGGAGCGAAGAGAACGAATAAACTGGTTGTTCACAATAAATTCTGTAATATGGAAACTGGCTGCTGGATCTACTTTGTTCTACTTCATTGATTCTCCTGCAGGGTTTTTGCACGGGTCTGGAAAATCCAGAGATGTGTGAAAACAGATTATGTGCCTGAAATGCACAAAATATATGGGGGAGGGGTGTGTGTATTTGGGTTGTTTCTTGAGAGAGAGAATGCAGGTGGCATGCCAAAGTTGAGTTTTGCTATCACAGAACTCAAATGAGGAATAATCCAATGACTTAATGTTATGCATCATTTTGCTCCTGAAAGTCATTTGAGCTTGTATCAGGATGGAAACACCAGCTGTGTATATGAGGCATTTGTAGTTAGAAGAATACTAAGTAGTCCAAAGCTAAATTTGTATGTTTGATAGGCATAAAAGCAGACACGTGGGCCTACTATTCCATCCTGAGTTTTTCTTCAACTTCTAGATGACTGCTGGAACAGAACATTAGTGGGCTAAATGCCTGAAGAGTATATGAGATAAGACGGTGTAATCCTAAAAGATGGCAGGTGTATTGCTGAAAGACTTTTTCAGTGTTGAGTAATTTTAGGTTTAAAACCCAGTATTCTTGTGAAGGGCAGACAATTGTTAAAGTACATTTTCATTACACTTGCACCTTTAATAATTCAGTAATTCATCAAATTTGTAAACAGAGAATTTTACCTACTGAGTTTACAGATTGATATTTGCACCTGTGAAAGGGTCTGTTTTTAACACGTTTCCTGAAGGGTTTAACAGTAATGTGCAATCCAAGTTCAGTCCATGAATTCCTGTTTGAAAACTCCCACCGTCTTGAATCCTAGGTTTCGGAGTGTGAGGGTCCCCCAATGACGTGCTCTTACACTGAAAGCACTTGTACGAAGTGGTCTTTCCCTTGAATTATACTGCTCAGATTGTGTATTGTTTTACAATGTTGAGTGCTGGCTCCCTGCAGAGAAAGTTTCCATTGCATTCTGGCAGGCAAGCTGTGCCCCAGAGCCTTGAGCCCTCTGCCATCTGTCCCTGCAAAACCGAGATTGCCAGAGATGCAAAAACATAACGTTTATTCAGCCAGTCAGCTTGTGACTGCTTGGATGTGGAAGCAAGTTGTCAAATGACGCCACCGCCAATATGCAGAGTCAGATCTGAATCTTTCCTTATCTGACAACCTGAGCACTGATGAGGAAGCCTTACCACAGATCTGGATCTTCTTCAGAGATGGGAGGAGAAGATGATAGAAGCAGGCCAGACAGAGACTGCAAGCTCTAAGACAACACGAGAGCGTCAGGAGGACAGAATCAATTAGTTCCTTTTCACTGGTCAGAAAATGAACATGTCAGCAAGGGTAATGTTTGGAAAGGGACGCCTCACTCCCAAACAGTTCTCATTCGCCTTTCCTCAGACAGATTCCCTGAGGAAAGGCAGTCGGTCTGCAGGAGGAAAGAGGAGGATGTTCTCTTTTTCTGTCAGATGTCGACTGGGCATCATCAAAGGGAGGACCAAAGGTAAAAACGCCTACAAGAAAGCTTGAATGTTTAACAGGAAACTGTTGCCACTATATAATTGCTTTACAAAACTCTTTCTAAAATAGTTCTCAGCCTTCACTGATTTTTACATAATGCATATGAGCAACTCTAAATTAACTTATTGAAAAGAAAAGGGTAAAGTGATCGGTGTGCAGAAATGTTAGACCAAACACTTACCTGGCCAGCGTTTCATTTCCTTTGGCTTTCTTTACTCCACGCAGTGATCTGCGTTGGATGTCAGGTGGATTTCTTTGCACAAACTTCCTCTTGCAGTTGGAGCTGATCACCATAAGATGGCAGTGTGGTCAGTTTGATCCATGAGTAGTAAAAGAGTCAGACTTTCCTGCCATGTACAGTATACGTCAATGAAAAGTAAAAATGTTATCTATAGTTCTGGAAGACTTACAATATTACAAGAAAAAAAATGCTGTCACAAGTCATTTTTAAGCCTCTTTTCTCTTTGCTGCTGAGTTTGTTGTTATATTTAAGCATTCTCAGCCTCTACGCCAAGGTCACAGCATATGAAGAAAAAAAATCTGCATTGTCAATCTCAAAGTACTTTCACTGATGTAGATAAAGTGCAAAAGAGTCCAATCTTATTATATCTTGTTCCCAGAGGTGTTTATCAGCCGAACGTGCTGCTCCATCTCCTGATTCTCTTTATTCCACTGGAAATTAATTAGTCTCGCTCGGAAAGACTTGCACACACTGTAAATGGGGTATTAAAAAAAGTCTCAGAGGAAATTGTCTACACAGAATAGTTTTGTGTCTACTGAAACATCTGACTAAATACAACAGGTAACAACATGAAAATGGTTGGTAATCACAACGTATGTGTAAAAGGGATGGCGTTTAATTGTGACAGTGTGTTTACTGTTGAAATTCAGCTCGTGTGTGTCCATGCAGTTTTGTTGATTATTGTACCTTGTGACCAATTGTATTCTCCCCATCTAAAATCTCAGAAATTAATAGATTTTTGTCAGCAGCGAACCAAAAAAAAAAAAAAAATGGGTGCAGACGAGGTTAAGAGGAGCTGCCTGTGGGGGTCAGAAAATGCCAGGCGTCGAGGCTTGTGTGCATGACAAATGGTCACAGTTGCAGTGATGAGCCCCTCTGTGTTTGGGCTTAGAGAGCCCAGTGGGTGTATGATTAGCAAAGAAGGCCTTTAAAGTACATATGGGGTTGCACTTGATTTTTACAAAGTTGTATAAATTCTAAGTGCCCCCATTTTCCCTTCTGTTAAGATTTGATTTTTTTTCCATGATTGCAATCTGAATTTGTCACCTGTTCTCAGCAGCTGTGCAATATTTTTAATCAGTCTCAAATGCCAGACATACAGGCAGCTGCTTTGTACAGGAATTTTGCATATTCATTTTCCATTGTGTGTGTGTGTGTGTGTGTGTGTGTGTGTGTGTGTGTGTGTGTGTGTGTGTGTGTGTGTGTGTGTGAGAAACAAAAGAGAGAGGCTTGCGTTTTGCCTGTACAAGCTCTATAATTTGGATGCATTCTCTATGTGAGAAAAACATGACACAGAGTCTGACAGTGAATGTGCAGGTGGTGTTAATTGTGAAGAGAGTTGAGTGTGAGGGGCGTGCACAGTTTTGTCATGTCTAATCTCAGTGTGTGAACTGTGCGTGTGTGTGTGGGTGGGTGGGTTTGAGAATGTGTTTGACTTGGTGAGAAACGGATAAAGAGTGAGTGTGTCTGTGTGCGAGGGGGGGAGGGACTGACTATCGTGTGTGCCTGCCTCACTGAGCCCCTCTGGCAGAGAGGAAGAGAGGAAGTGCAAGCAAACAGACAGAGAGAGAGAGAGCAGGGTTATGCATGAGCTCATGTGAGTGTATGAACAGGCAAAAAAAGAAAAAAAAATCTCTCCTATACAGACCAGAGATTTGTAGGAATAGCTCAAAAGAGGCAGCCACAGCAAAATGGCATGGAAAGGGCACAAACCATTTCTCAACCTGCTTTGGATTTTATAGATCTCAGGAGATAGTTATATTAGTGAGGATTGAGGGGAATCATCTATCCATCCATCCACACTATCTGGGAATCTAGACTGAAAAAAAAAACGTTGGGCTCAGAACGAAGGAATGGAGAAAAAGAGGTGTTCTTTCTGTTTTATCTGAGCGCCTGAGACCTGGTCTCTCGGATACTCCTTCCTCAGGTGAAACCTCAACTCTCCGGACTCTTAACTTCTGATCAGCTTCCAGAAGGTGGCTGCACTGACTTTGCTGCAGCCATGCTGTGTGGTCTGAGGAGAGACACCAAGAACAGCATTGGTAAGAGCACCCCGTTTTGGAAGTCTGCTCAGTCGGCTTGTATTTGAGGGAGCAGGAGGTCACTGATCACCGGTAAAAGAGTTGCTCATCCCTTAAATATGCCATTCCTCTGAGAGCCAACCAAGCTACCACAATTGCTTTACACCGAATGAATAAGTAGTAAACTGCATGCTTAATAGCTGTGATAGACTGTAAGAGACTTGAATGTGAGTAAACTCCCCCGGCACCTCAGCTCAAACAGCATCTTGTATATGTGTAGTTAGAACAGATAAAACTTTATACACTGGATGCTTCCAAAACAAAATTGTATCTGAAAATAGATTTATGATTTCATTGTCAGTGATGTCTCTGTATTTAGCCTACATTCTGACTGGAGATGAAAGGGATGGCATACAGTGCCCTGATTTGAATGAGCAGTCAATTAATTCTCCACATTTTTTTTACATAAAAGAAGAATTTTACTTCTTCTCAACAGCTGATCATATCATTGAGCAAGTGCATTGTTTCCTTTTTTGCAAAAACAACAGATTGACTTAAATGCATATTTAGCAACTGCCATCCCATTGTTGGAGACGTTTATAATCAGCTTGATCCTGGCTCTTCTGAGTGAGTGATGGCTATTTTGAGCTGGAGGAGGATGGCTGGCAGACAGTTTGATGTTACGGTAGTGAACAGTCATGTGCAGTGCATTGGGTCTGTGTAACCTAAAGCCAGTGTTGCCTTTTGACAGCGATGACAGCTGCTGGACTGTCGGGCCCTACGGGGGCCAGCATGGTTAAAAGGCTTTTGCCTAGCCCAGTGTGTTTGTGATGTGTCATTCAGTGTGTGTGTTTGTACCTCAAAGCTACTGGACACACTATTTGTGCAAAGATGTAGGAAAATAAGGAGGGGGTAGGGGGTGCATTTTGTGTGTGTATGTGTGTGTATTTTTTTTTTTAACATCACTATGACATGTAGGTCCAGTATGGGGCCTGACTCATGCAGCTGTGTGCATGTGAATGCTGGATTTTCTACTATACTCCTTGTATCCTGGAGCCGCCCCAATTTTTCAGGTCAGTGATGGTATGACAAAGTATCCATACCTCTCAGCTGTCTACGGACATGATCTTCAGTTTGACAGATCTGGAGAGTCACTAAACAACAAAAAAAGAAGAGGGCTTGATACCCTCAAATGTACACATATTACAGTGGTGAACATGTCAGGATAAGTGAAGCTGCATTCTTCATCTTGCACTCAAACTCTCAGACATATGTCACTTCATGGAGTATTTTGTTTTTCACCACCATGACACTACGTGACCATAGAGAAGGCACAGTCATGTTAAAAGGGAAGCAAACCCTTTTCCAGTTTTAAGTTTTTACACATCAGGGCATGATCTAAAAAGAAAACTGGTCCTTACAGTGTCTAAAAATGAGGTGAATGTAACCTTAGATGAACACCATGATATATTCCACTAGTCATTGCTTATTTAACAAAAACTAAACCAAAATGCTGAAGCAGAGTGGGAAAATTAAGTGTTCCCTTTGATGCTTCGATGAGAATTATGAAGCAGCTAAAAGCTGCAAATCAAATGCAAAAGACATTTTGTCAGGTTTCTGTACTGGAATGTTCCGGTGTGTTTTAATACACCACCAAGGAGGCAACACATCAGCACTGACCTTAGGGAAGTAATTGCTGCTGCCCATCAATCTGATCAGGGTTGTAAGGTCATTTCCAAACAATTTGGAGCCCATCATTCAAAAGTACAAAAGATTATTCACAAGTGGAAAGCATTCAAGACAGTTGCCAATTTTTTGTAGGAGTCCATGCACCAGCAATTTCACCTCAAGGTCAACCATGTAATGCTCAAAGAAATTGGAAAAAAAAAAGGAAGAAGCAGCAGCAGAGCTGCATCTCAGACTCTGCAGGCTCCAGCATTTGAAATGCTTTTGTTCATGACAGCACAATTAGAGGAAGAGAGTGAACAAGATGGCTTCTTTGGAAAATCTCCCAAGAGAAACGTTCTTATCTGTAAAAAGAACATGGGAGCATGGTTTAGGTTTGCAAAAGTTGAATCTAAACAATTTACTATGATTACTACAATTTACACACCAATTTACTATGGTGTGTTTCTCCACACCATAGTGGAGATGTTTGACCATCATGCACAGCATCAATATGTTTAAAAAGATTATGGTGAAAATTAATTATCAGCACAAGCACCTCTCTCCTACTGTCAAGTTTTCCTGAAAGTGGATCATGCAACAGGAATCTCATCCCAAATGTCCAATAAATTGAAGAAAAAAAAAGTCACGGTTTTGTAAAAGCAGAGTTAAAATCTAGGCCTCCGCCTGGTAGAGATGCTGTGGCATCACTTTCTGAGAGTTGCGCCTGAGTTAATATCCAAAATCTATCCATTTATGATCTATACCTGCTTATTCCGGTTCATGGTTAACTGGGATCTGCTGGAGTCTATCTCTGCTCTCTTTGGATACATCCTGGTCAGGTTGCCAGTCTATTCTAGGGGCATGTCTAAAAACCTCAATGAACTAAAGCAAGTGACTGATAAAGTCATACCGCAATGCTCTTCAACCATGGCCCTCAGAGCCCTCTGTCCTGCTCTGCTCTAACAGACCTGGCTCAAATTAGCTGATCATTGACAGACTTGTGTAGACCTTGTGGGCCCCACACTGGAGATGTGGAGATGTGGCTCCAGCAGATACCGGGAAAAACATCAGACATCTCTTTTCAGAAGAGCGCAGTCCTGGAAACAGCTAAGATACTGCACAGAACCCTCAAGCTCCTGGGGCATCTGGTAGAGGACCGGAGCTTGAGATGATGAACAGCCACCCCCGACACACAGGCGGGAAATGGGGGTGGGTGTGGGAAGAGGTTTATATATATATATATAT
>JAOWBL010000022.1:10966825-10986138 GCA_028564865.1 Zenarchopterus dispar
GAGAGAGAGACAGAGAGAGAGAGAGAGACAGAGAGAGCAAGAGAGAGAGGGAATAAATGTATAATTTTTAGTTTTATGGAGTAAATCATTTTATTATCTGCCATTTCCTCCTTACCAGTGGTGCAGACGCCCACAGGAGTCATAACCAAAACCATAGAGGTGTGTTTACACAAGGAGGGAAACAGCTTTGGTTTTGTCATGAGAGGTATGTAAATGTGTGTTTGTGGGGTTTTTTCTTGTCTTTGTTTTACTGATTTTCCTTTCTTGAAATTGCAAATACTTTATTTGATTCAGGGGGCTTCCATGAAGACTGGAGACGATCACGTCCTCTGGTTGTAACCAGTGTCAGGCCGGGGGGTCCTGCTGACAGGTGAGGATGTAGATATTGTGCACGGGCAAATTTCTACTACATATATACACTGCCTGGACAAAAAAAAAAAAAAAAAAGAATCACACACTTAAATTTTGTTAGGTCAACTTTACCTTTATTGTGGCATTTCTTCAATCAGCTGATGTAATGTTAACACATTTATTTCCAAGCATAGCTACATTTATTGTTCTCCAGGATTGTGTACTGATGATGGGAGAGTTAGACTGCTATATAAATTACTGACACCACTGCAGCACATTCTAACCGTTTTCAAGTTAAGGTGTAAGGTTGAGGTCTGGACTCCGCTGGGGTCTAGCCATGTGAAAATGACGTCTTTTTCACAGTTGAGCCAGAGTTCTAGCATTGTCGTCTTGTGATGTGACTGCGCTGTCAGGTCATGGAGTACAGGCTAACGAGGAAATCAGCTGACCTCCCTTTCTTGGGCTCACAAAGTTGTTGAACCACAATGTGGCCAACCAAAATAACCCCTAATCATGACGCTGTCCCCACAGGCTTAGATGGTAGGCACTAGGCGTGACAGATGCATCACTTCGCTGCCTACTCTTCTTACTCTGATACTCTTTTTGATCTCAGATCATTATAATTCAGTATTTCTTTACAACCATATCTGTTCCTCTAAGTTGATGGTTTAATCATAGATGGTTCTTAACTCAATTTCTGTGTTTTTTGCAATCTCAGTAAAGATTTTGTTTACTTGAAAACTGCCAATAATTTAATCTCTATGAAAAAGAATCACATCCTGTGCACCCAACCCCCCAACATGGATGTTTAAGGTTTTAGAGGCTTGTCCCTCCATCAAGGTTTTTCCAGTGGGACAATTTTACCTATTTGACCTTTTTTTTTTTTTTTTTTTGATGAGCTAGTGCACATTCAGTTGCAGCTATTCATCTAGTTTGCATGTTTTTCTAATAAAATGAACACGCATGAATGGGCCTTATTATACACATTATTATACATGAGCATGCATGCATGTTCCAGTAGACTTTGCAGAGGTACTGTATAATAGATGCATTTTACTAACTGACTTATTTTTGTGCTCAAATCATCAGCCTGTTATTCTTGTGAAACTGGATTTTCAACATTAATGTTATACTTCAAACTGATTTAAAATCTGCTCCACTTTTATATGCACATCTTTTGCTCCCACACTGCATGAAATTGTGGCTGTTACACACATAGTGTGTCTTCAAAGCAGAAAGGGCATTGCTCATCCTGAGGCTAATTAAATATTGCTCCTTTCCCTGTGAAAACTGGGAACACAAAACACTGGAATACAAAAGATTCAGGATCAAAGACTCACCTGAAAGAAAATGCTCACTGTTTTATCATCTTCTTTGACTGTCCTTTAAACATTTTTATAATGTGAGCTTCGTGCTCTTGTCATGTATGTTTCATTCTTCCGCTCTTTCTGCTTGTGTATCTCTACAGAGAGGGCACTTTGAAAGCAGGAGACCGAGTGTTAAGCATCGATGGGATGCCTTTGAACAGAGAGAGGCATGCAGATGCTTTGACCATGCTGATGCAGAGCAGCCAAGAAGCTTTGTTCCTGATTGAGTATGACGTCTCTGTCGTGGGTGAGCACACAAGCGCGGCGCACAAATACACACAAATACAGAGAATTTATGGAGCCATGGTAGGGCAATGTTGCTCTGAGGGCAAAAATTGTGGTTGTTTGGTTGCATGAATGCAAGTGTAGAGGCCACCAGGGGAGAGCAAGAGTTCACTCAGCATGGAAAAGGTGAATGACTGGGACATTCAGATTTATTAAAAATGAATGAATTTATACGCTTTTGAAAACATGCCTTTTAAAAACATAATAATGGCATAATGATTTTTTCAACCAGAGAAATTGCAGTTTTTAGTTTTCAGTTTTCAGTTCTGAAGCTTTCTTGTTTTTTTTAATGGTATTAAAACTTTTTGGCACTTGCAGTTACTTTTGAAAACTCTTCGAGGTTTATCGTGAAGCTCTTATGATACTAAAGACAGTCATTTGAAAAAGAAAGTATACCAACTTGCAATTTTAAGCTTTTTAAAACCATTTTGGTCTTAAACTTAAAACCTTACACATGACATGCCACATCATTGTTTATTTTTTTCCCCTGACCATTAACCTAAAAAGGGGTATAAAGCAGTTCCTTTAAATGTAATTCTACAATAAAGATTTTTTTTTTTTTTTGACAAGACAGGTGTCAATCTGTCCAGGTCTTTCTAAGGTCAGACCATGCAACGCTCAGCATGTTGAATGTTAAAAGTCATGATGCTATAATTTTAAAAAAGACTGCATAAACAAGGTTTGGAAGGGTTACCAAGAGAAAGACTCTTCTCTCAAAAAAAAAAAAAGAAAAGAAAAAAAACGACAGCACAGCTTACGTTTGCAAACCGCAATACTTCTGGACATAATGCACAGGACCATCTTTCACAGAGACCGAAGACAGCGCACGTTATAAAGAAAATTATTATTCCAATTATTGTCATCAAACGCGGTTCTACAAGCTCCTGAATCTTTTTCTTTTATTATTATTTTCAAACACTCTGTTATTAATCTTATCTTTGGTCAGTAAAAAATGACACTGGACAATTATGTCTTTTGTCGTCTGTCTAAGGCTGATTCACCAGATTTAAAGATCTGGTAAGAACAAGTTCATTTTCAATTATCTCTTCATATGTAAAGGCTTTCATTCATTTCCTTATCACTACATCGACAATAAATGCATGCAGTTCAGAGATTCAGTTTCAATAACTGCTGATTAAAAAATGTCCAGAAATCTTTTTCTGATGGTTTATTTTAGTAGAAAGCACTGTCTGCATTAAAAACACCAGACCAGTAGTTTGATAAGTTATAATAAAGAGATAACATCAGCAGATTAAATTTACTCTAATGCTCTTTCTGTTCAGTGTTTTTTTTTTTGTACATGTAACTAGTTAAACTGTTTTGATTTTAAAAATAATAAATACAGTTTTGATAATAATATTACTTTTCCAGTAATAAGCAGTGTAACTAATGGGACTTCTAACCATGCCAGTCTCCTTGGGATGACAGTTCACTGGACTGATAAAGTTTGTGCTGCCTAGAAAGCTGCTGTGGAGCACAAACGTGTCACAAGTACACACGCATAATGCTGTTGATGTGGATATTGAACAGAACCATTAATTTTATGGACTTTCTAACCAAGTAATGGCTACTGGGGGTGAATCAAACTTTGTAAATACTTTTAAAATGGACTGTTTTTCTGACCATGAGGAAGGAGATGAAAAGGTAACGTTCAGAGACGTTACAGATGCCTTCTCAAAAGACCATGATGATGTTTCTTCTCTTACCTCACCCCAGAAGTGCTTTTGCAGACTAATGGCTGTAGAAAAATCAATTTAAAGCAGTAATTTCAAGTCTATGTTCTATTAACTAATACAATACAGAAACTCCCATCAAGCATTTATATGTAGGCTCCATAAAAGCTAAATGTGGGTGCAAAATGGGTCCCATGTGGGTTTGTCTGCATGTTCCATGATGGCGCTACCTGTTGACTGGGATCTACCTGGATGGTGGAGTCCAGCTGGTTAATAATATGAAGCAACTGGAACTATAAGGAACCCACATAATTGGAATCTTTCTCATCTCATATCAGTTTAGTACACTTGGCTAGTTTTGATGCAATACTGGCATACTGGCTGGGAGGAGCTGGTCTTGTAATAATGACTAAAGCTGTAAAAAGCTGTCATCATAATTATAAGATATGCACCAAAGAGTAAGAAGTAAAGTAATAACAATACCTTTGTAAACAGTAATGAGGAATATAATCCCTTTTTTGAGCAAGGAGCCTAACACTGTAAGCAGATAATCACTTTGGAGTTGTAAATCTTGATTGACAGTTTATTCATGGCTTTCCATCAAAGAGTCTTGTTGCCATTTTCAGGATTTCATCGAACATTCACTGGGGCTTGTAGTTTGGACTGACTATAAATTATTTGTAAGTTATTTTACACACTTATGCCACCTTTTAAATCCGTTATAAACTACATACCAGAGGTAAAGAATAAATAAGCTTCCCACGGAACTGTAAAGCAGGTGAGCTGGTTGATTGTTTTTTATTATCTAGAAGACTACAAAACAAAGACGTGGCTGGGGATTTTATCTCCATTAAGATCTCCACCTTTGCGCGTGTGGTCTCTTTCAGAAGCCGTGCAGCAAGCCTCGGGCCCTCTGCTGGTGGAGATCATGAAAGGTTCCTCGGCCACGCTGGGGATCAGCCTGGCCACACCGATTTACAGGGGCAAACAAGTTATTATCATCGACAAGATAAAGCCAGCCAGTGTGGTGGAAAGGTAAAAAAGACGGAAAGAAATGAAATGTTTCCGGCTCGCAGGCCGTTTTCCAACAGTAAACCTAACGGAAGCCCCCCACCCATTTTCTCACTGTCAGGTGTGGGGCGCTGCATTTAGGGGACGTCCTCCTCTCCATAGACGGGACCAGCGCGGAGCACTGCTCGCTGCTGGAGGCCACGCAGCTGTTGGCCAACTCCTCCGAAATCGTCAAACTGGAGATTCTTCCAGCCAATCAGAGCAGACTTCCCATCAGGCCCCACGACACAGGTACGTCCACCAAGTCCCGCCTACAGCCGGAGGCTTTAAGACCCGGAGGACGTTAGAGACGCAGCAGGATCTGGCGAAACAAAGCCCGTGGCTTCTGATTATTTATACTTTTTAAATTAATAAAATATTGTCACTAGAAAATGTCAAAGCGTGTTTTAAAGAGTACGGGGACCCTGAGGTGACGCAAACACACTGTAGTAATCGACAAAATCAAAGACATGTAGGCAAACGAATCGATAAAGAGGAAAAATCTCGTCTGTGACGTCACTTTTCGTGTTTCGCTGCTGTGCTGTGTGAAATGTTTGTGCTTCAGCGTTTTGCTTTCTAAGTTAAATTATTTTATATGATTATTTTTTATTATTTATATTATTGTGAAATTATTTAATAAATCACATATTTTTCGATTCTTTTCCATGTTCATGGTTCTGCTGATGCATTTATGACACATTGTTTTGTTTTGTTCCCCCAGGCCCACTAAAAATAAATAAATAACAAAGAAAGAAGCTAATTATGCAAAGTACCTTTTCATTCTGCTTTTAGCCTTTCTTTGCTTCTTTCAGAGGAAAATACTTTCCTAAATATTGTATATTTGAAATACAGGCAAACTGTAGCTTATAATATTACAGCATGTAGTACATACAATATTATGTATGCAATTGAGTTTTGTCAGTGGGATCCCTGTATGGATGGCTTTAGAGGAATGACATTTCTGAATCTTGTCAGAGGCTTAAAATAGCCATTTATTTTGAAGTAGGTCAATTGCTTCAAGTGCTAACATTAATTGCCATTTTGCTGCAAGCTCATATCCAGTTCTCACTCAAAACTGTGTTGATTCGTGTCGTTTTGTTTTAAGTTAAAAGTTTTACACCGCTTGACATCTAATAATGGAATTGGGGTTGTTTTAACTCCTGGATGTTCCTTTAACGCACCCAGAAACTCCACTACTACACCCAGCGTGTAGTTTCAGGATGGTTTTACTCAGCATATTGTGACTGCTTTGTTCTTTCCTATTTTACCTTCTGCTATAAAGAGCTTGGCAGCCTCTCAGCTGCCTTTTCCATGCACTGAGTGTATCTGTATGTGCACGGTGCACCAACGACCCCAATCCCTCTGGCTTTGGCTGCAGACTCAGCCTCTTATGCATACAAACAAGCTACAGAAAAAAGGCACACACACCCTCTCTCTGTCAAGGATCATGTTCTCGCCGTGTTCCACAGACTTATTTCCAGGTCACCAACGGGGAAGGAACTCCTTCCTTTGCCTTGAAGAAGCCATGGAAAGAACTGCACTGCATGGCAAAAGAAAATGCATTTTAGTTCATTCTTATGTTCACTTTTAATCTTTAATATTTTGTTTTGTTTTAAATATATCTGTGGTCAGTTTGAATTTAGTAGTATGGAAAGACACATGAACATCACTGTGCTGTATTTTCATTTCTTCAAGATTGCTTTGTAATTGTTGGGGAACTAAGACTTATTGCTGTAGTTAAAAAAAAAAAAAAACAACTCTCAATCTTAATTGATAGTTGGCTTCAGCTTCTCGATAGTTCAAGGTCTCTTTTGCTGATTTTTTTTTTCTTCATAATGAACCATTTGGGGACCAGAATGATCACTGTAGGGAGGTCACCTGGACTCACAACCACAGAGTCATGCTGGTAACAAAACATGCAAAATGTGGTTTGGTGAGATCTTGCTGAAATGAATAAGCCCTTCACTAAAAGTCAATCAAAATAGAGCTCAGACCAAGAGAACTGGGCCTTTATTTTAATCAAAAACAATTTATGATTTTCCATTGTATGATGAATTTCTAACCTCCAGTTTTAGGCTGTGGCAACAAAATCACCACAACAGTAGTTTTCTTCTACTTATACACATTTTTTTCATCAAGCTGCAAACTGCTTTCGGTTTGTGGAGGAAGAAGGAAAATAAATAAATAAAATTTTAAAAAGTTTAAATCCTTCAAGAGAGAATAAAACTGAATGTTGTCATATATTGTTGTCAAAGTGCAGCAGAGGCGGTTCTTTTTCATAGTTACAGACATGGCTTCAGACATTTTCATTCAGTAATGAGACATAGTACCATTATGATAAGACGATATTTCTGCAGCTTCTGTCCGCTACTGGATACGGCATGATTAAAAGTTGCAATTTGTCTAATCTGCTCTGAGGATTTAATAAAACTGATATGGCTACTAAGAGATTAGCAGTTAATGTTTCTTTCCACCAGTGTGGAATGAAAGCACAATTTCTTGGACAGAGTGCCCAAGGAGAGCTTAAGATAAGCTGACAGAGCCAGAGCTTTTCAGGTTAGTTTTGAGTTAAATAGGAACTGGTTTCAAGAAGAGGGCCGGAGGTTCTTCTGCATGTATTCTGGGTACACATGGTTGGATTTAACCGGGTTTCTTGAATATGCCAAACTTCCCAGGCACTACTCTAGTCACCCGTCTTTCCAGTAAATCCTCCATCCCATGTGCAAGTTGTCATTGATTAGATGCAGTAAGGATTACTGTCACATGCAACATCCCGTACAGTGATAAAAATAGCTGCACGAATCTGTAAAGAAAATTCATTATTGAGGTGGGGGGTCAGTTGTTTTCTTTTAACATAAACATCTTTTAAAACTATAAGTCTAATTTTTATGTGAGAATGCAACAGGGATGTGTGTAGAAAAAAAAAAAAAAGCACTGAAATCAAACACATCAATGCTGCCAGCCAGATGCAGAGACAGAAACTCTGTTATCCACAATCAAGCTCTCAGCTGTTCCCAATCAAGGACAAGCCACACGCCTCCTAGCAGTCAGTTTCACTCCCTAATCATGTCCAGCAGCCAGTTTACTCCCACTGTTTTTCCATCTTTGGGTTCTTTTGAAAATGAAATGATAAAAATGATCTTCAGTTTGCGCTCAGCTTTTTGGAAGCTCGCTCACAAAAGTAAGATTTATTTTTTTATTAAACTCTTCATCGCTTCCCCCTACTGCTGTGTCTCAGAAGCTCTTCAAAATACATTAGGCCACAGGAATTAATGTAACGTACCATGACAAAAACATTAAAAATCAATTACTCTGCGCTGAAGTATCCTCAAGGCATATAAATTTAGACATGGAAATCAAAGTGTGATTTAACGGCTAGATTTTCCAAGGGTGCGCTGCAGAGGAGGGGACTTTGTTTCTTTAATGTGTTTTCCTCCTTGCTCTTGCAGTAAAAGTGCAGAAAAGCAACCATCATCACTGGGACCAAAGCAGCAACTACTGCCATCCCCCACATCCCAGCCACAGCAAGACATGGAGCAGCCCGAGCCACCCACACAACCAGCAGGACCACTGCAAATGTAAGTTATCACTTGTGACAGCGCTGCTGTTGGCGAGACACCATAGCAGCAGCCTTTTCATCAGCACTATTGTTAAATCTTTCTCCAAGAGGTTTACCCCGACACTAATCACCAGAGTTCCCTTTGTTGTCGCATGCTTCTGCTGGGTTTGGTGAGTTTTGCTCTTTCTGTCGCTGCCTTTTGACATGTGCGGTGCTGCTCTGCCATCTTCCAGCTCTGGTGAGTGGCGGCTTCTCCCCTTCCTCCACAGCCACCTCAGGCTTCAGCAGCCAGGGTAGCAACACACTGCCCTGCCCCATCCCTTCCATTGCTCCCGCCAGTCCTCGTGGCTCCACAGGGAAGAGGAGGAACCGGAAAAAAGACCACAAAAGCTCAAGTATGACAAACCGGCAATTTCATTAAGACATGTTTAAAATCGGAGTGACAGTATAAGCTCCCCTGCCAGTTTAGTAGGTAAGGCTAGATAAACTGATGCACTCTAGTTTAACAGTTCTGCTATGAATCATGTTTTAGGGTGCTGTTCATTCAGAAGTCAGATTACTGAGTATATAGTTTGTGGTAAAATGCTAGAAACTGTTGCAAGTAAGAGCTGAAAATGGTTGTTATTTGAATGAACTCTACCTTTTTCTCTTCCAAGAGATTTGACTGATCGCTGATGTAGACATGACCATGACTCATTCCTTTTTTTTATTCCCATGTGGTAGTCTCTGAGGGCATGTCTGCTCCTCCATTTTCTTAAATGGAGCAAGAGAAGAAGGCATTTTATCTGGGACTTCTCCACTGATATCCATGTCCCCTCCCTCTCCTCCCCTCAGTATCCCTGGCATCCAGCTCCGTCGGCCCAGGGGGGCAGGTTTTTCATGTGGAAACGAGTGAAGTCATCCTCAGGGGTGATCCACTCACAGGTTTTGGGATCCAGCTGCAGGGGGGTGTCTTTGCAACAGAAACGTTGTCCGCTCCCCCGGTCATCCGCTTTATTGAGCCCGACAGCCCAGCTGAGAGGTAACACAATGAGACGCGCAACTAGTAAACAAATATTATATAGGGAGTCACCTTGAACTAGAAGGCCCAGTGTAATCATTTAACCCAGAAAAGAAGCACCCTGTGATGGGGGTTGGGGATGTGTGTCATTACAACTTGCTTCTTAAAATCTGCCTCATCGCCACATTCACTGATTCATGCTTTAACTGCAAATAGTCTTAGTAGGAAGTATTAAGCAGACATTTTGCCTCCTGTTTTTATGACTGCTGTTTTATCAATCAGTTAGTGGCCCATCAATCATTTCACATCTACAAAATGCAAAACAGAACACAGCTTTCCATTGTGGGTTTGTTTACAGAAAGTAGATCACATAAACACATTCAACAATGTAAAAATGCTTTATAGTGCACAAATTTACATTCTCAGACCTCAGACACTGAAATTCATGATGGACATTAAATGCAGACATGACTTATTGTAACTTGGAGATATTTTGCAATTGCCCATGACTGCGAGTGTTCCTCCAGGTTTTAAAAAAAGTACTTAAGTAAAACTACTTAAGTACTGCAAAATATATTAACATAAAAGTACTAGCTCTGTCATTCTGGCCCATGTTATGAATAACATAAGTGTATAGTGTACATGTGAGCAGCATATTATTTGTGAACTAATGGAGGTAGAGCTAGTTTTTATACAGTCTTATAAATAGAGATGTAAGGATTGAGAGAGGAAGGTTTCCAGGCTGTGGGCTTTGTCTCTGTGACATAGTGCATAACTTAAATATGAATTTAAATGAAGCCACATGAAAAGTTTAGATAGTAAATAACTGTAAAATGGAGAATCAGCAACTATGAGGACTATCAGTTCCAGTCGTCTGTAGTTTGGGGCCTGAATGAAGCGGTAAGAGTGACCTGCGTACAAATGAGTCACTTTTGCACATTAATGGGTGATGGTGCCTGGAGCTGCAGACATCTGGCTGCTATTTATTATAACATTCAATTAGGATGTGAGAAAAAATTAACTGTGCTGTTTTAAAAGCATATTTTATGTAGTTAATATTTTACATGAATATCAAATATGTCAAATTGAGAAGAACGTGAAAAGTGTGGAAAATGAAAATATTTACAACCCTTGTAACTGCACAAATTTAACATTACTTATCCCTAGCAAAAATATTTTTTATCAAACAATGAAACTATGGTTCAACATAATGATATCCAATTTTTTTCCCAGTTGCTTGTTTTATAGCTGTTATCTGTTCTGAACAGCACCTCAGCCTGCAAACATTGAGTAGTGCAGTGCATACTAACCAACACTGGAGCTGGACCTGCAGAAGGGTTCGCAGGTTAACGTTGAAGCGACAGTGGATGACAGAAAGCAAAGAAATGCATTTATAAGTTAGGATATCTAGACATCTTAATAATTTTCCTCTTTGATGCCATAAATTTGTCAAGCTCTTCTGGGTTTGACTTTGATTTCCAGGTGACATTACCAACAGACACTGAAGAGACTGCCAATAAACGCTGTTAGATGGGTATACAACCAATCAGAGAAACGAAGCGTGTTATAGCAGTCATCTCAGCTGTTTTGAATAGAAGCTCTTTGATTCTTCTGTAGGAGCCATTTCATAAAGCTGGGATTGGTTTATTGTGTTCTGCACCAATCGAAATGTCTGTGTATTGGAGGGGTATCAGAAACATTTGCAAAGTGACTGGATCTGGCTGGCCAGGGTAGCAGGCATTGAGGTTGATACAATTATTTGCAAAGCCAGTGATCTTTTTGTATGCCTGAGCTTTGTGTAAACTGGTTGATCAATAGATGTATTCTGATATCACTGAAGACAGTTTATTTATTCTTGAGGGGGAGGGGGGGTTCCTAGGAGGATTAGAGGATCTTATTGCTGTGGAAAGAGCATCCCATTCATCACAATGCAGCAAATCAATTTTCTAGTGGTGAAAAGCCCTCCTACAGTGGCATGCCTTGTATTGATCGAGACTACAGCCCGTGCTGTATCGTATGTAGCACAAAGCTCAAATGAGGTCAGTTTGTAGTATCTGTCTTGCAAGACTAATGATGGCATGTGTCTGCAGTGCAGGGCCACGTCCCTGGAGTCCTGTGATGTTATTACTCCAGCTGTGGTTAGATGGGAGTGACTCAAGTACAGGACCAAAGTGCGATGTTAGAGCCTTGGCCTCCACACAAGGTTAATAAGCTGCAGTGGCGAGTGAATTAACTCCAGATGACAGTCCTTCAGCATTCGTCTGCACAACTGGGGGTCTGATTGAATGGTCGTGTTGGGGATTTTTCTCCCCTGTGTTTGCTTATGGAGGTAATTTTAAAGTTAATGGGAAATCAAGCTGAATTGTATTCATGTAAATCCCAGAGCAGTGTTTCGGTCCACATATGGTGACAAATGAATGTCGCTTACAAATGAGTTTGTACAGAGCTGATTAAGCCCATCATCAGCTGTTTAACAGAGCAGTTTTACATCTGCAACATGTGGTCTAATTCTCAAGGTGGTGCAGTGGTAGAGACATGTTGTATGTTTCTGAAGCTGGAGATTGGCAAAGCTGTAGATGCGCAGGTGCAGAGCAAAGAGAAGACCGGGAAATGTCTGAGAATAGTTTCTGGTTCTCCAGATAAGAAAAAGAGAGAACATTCAGAAGGATTATAGTCTAAATAAGACAGCAAGTGACGTCATGGAAAAAGGAGGATTACAATTAGTGAGGCTTTTCTTTGTCAAAGGCGCACAGAGCAAACGAGTGTCACTTTGGTGTAATTGTTTTTTTCTGCCAGAAGGGGAAGTCATCACAAACCTTCTGGGTAAAGCTGTGAAGTCTTTACCTAGTTATCTATGTCCAACGGATGTTGTTTTCAACTTGATTACTTCTACCTATAAAGATTACAGCTGTACATTTGTTAAAAAAAGAATATAATCTTGATGTCTGACTCTAGGGCAATATCACTATGAAATTTTGAGAGCCATTTTTCATTTTATATAACATTTTTTGTTCTTAATGATAAATTGGACACTGTAATTATAATTCATAAGTATAATTGTTGGAGTCCAGTTGCCTAGTTAGATGGAGAGTCATACAAGAATTTCTTTTCTAAACTCATTTTATAACCACATGTGGTTTTTTTTAATGTTATAGAAGTAATATTCATTGATGAAGTCGTGGTGAATTGTGATTTTTTTTTTTTTTCCCCCTTTGTTGTTTTTAAAGGTGTGGGCTGCTGCAGGTAGGAGATAGACTGTTGTCTATAAATGGGATCCCAACTGAAGATGGCACTTTGGAGGAAGCTCATCAGCTGCTCAGAGACTCTGCTCTGGCTAATAAAGTCACTGTGGAGATTGAATTTGATGTTGCAGGTATTACTCGTAAAAATAATGTCCATTTCTGTGATGATGTACATCTTCATGCTTTCAGTGTAACTTTGTTCTCAACTGGAATTAGAGTCGGTGGTTCCGAGTAGTGGCACTTTTCACGTTAAACTACCAAAGCGTGGAGGAGTGGAGCTGGGCATCACCATCAGTGGTGAGTTTACAGATATCCAGCAGGGGGCGGTGTTGCTCAATAATGCTGCATATAGCAGATCTCTGCATTTGTCATCCATAAAACAGCTTCATAAAAGAAAAAGGCTGCTGACCTGCACAAACATCAACTTTTTTTTTCTTAGTTTTCATCTGACTAAGAAAAATGCAAACAAGAGGCCAAGTATGACTGGTGTACAAGAAGAAGTAGAAAAAAATTTTAATGATTAGTGTTGGAATGGTTTTGTTTTCATATTCTTTTGCCTAAAACAAAATGATGGAAGTCATTTTTTCTTTCTTTTACCAGCAAGTAAGAAACCTGGCAAGCCTCTCATCATCTCTGACATCAGAAAGGGAAGCATAGCACACAGGTGTGTATCATCATGCAGAGCTAATAACACATCATCACTACTGACCCATCTACTGCACAGATCTTAAAGTTATGTACAGATTTTTGGAAAGGGTAAAACTATCAGTGGATTCAGTTTTGATAAAGGTCACATTAGCAAGGCAATATTTATAAACACTGGGCTTTCAAGGCTCCTTGTAGGATTGTTAATGAGCAAGACATTTTTTTTTTTGTCTACTGTGTTACAATAGCCTAATAGGATTGAACTATCAAAACTAGATCAGTAGGGCAGCTACATTTCAGAAGGGCTCAGTGATGATTAGGTTGAGGGTGAGGTTACGGTCACCCCCATGGATCCCACTGAGATGCAGGGCTAATAGGATTCTGATGGTGAGTCAGGGTAGGCAGCTCTCAGGTCCCAGTTTATAGGTGTGATCCTTTTGCTCTTGTGTCCGCTAGAACAGGCACTCTGGAGCCTGGTGACAGGCTGCTGGCCATCGACTCGGTGCGTTTGGAAAACTGCACCATGGAGGACGCCATGCATGTCCTGCAGCAGGCTGAGGACATGGTCAAGCTGCGAATCCAGAAAGACGAGGACAACATTGGTACATGAATCACTCGAAAGTCATCTTTACATCCAGAGCAAATGTCGGTGGTTTAAAAAATAAAAATAAAAAAAACATTTTCTCAAATGCTTGAAGAAACTGTTTCCTGCTAGATCACAGCTGAAGCTTTCTGTCCCCCTTCAGTTACTGTGGAATAAGCATTTATTTGTTTAAGGTGCAGGTCCTCTTCCTCATTTTCTTACATGCTCTGATGGGTCCATACTGTGTTTTTAATAGCTTCTTTGTCTTTGAATGTTTGCAACGAAAGGGTGAGGCTGCAGAGTATTCAACAAGCTGAAATCTGCATCACTCCCACCAGATACAATAATTATTGTAGTCCAAGCTATAACAAAAAAGAAATGTTGTTTTTACAAAAAAGTAGTCATTTGATGACCAGTGAAATAAGTGTACAAAAAAGCAGAGATCAGTAAACATTCAGTTTGCTTAGAATAACCTTGTTTTTAATTCTTACTCCATTAATCATCCTGTAAACCATTAAATTTATCATGCGACCCTTCAGCAGAGAGCCAACCCCCACGACTGAGTTTCAAATGAACATGTATAAACATAAACAACTGTTTTGTATTTAAATGTTTCAATGTACCTATCAGCCCAAATTTCCCCCATTCCTAGAACGTACAAACAAAACACTCCAAATTATTGAATATCAGACATGATATAAAGTATTGAAAAGTAAATATGAAGTATTTCAGAATGCAGGGAAATATGTGCATTATCACATAAAAACATTAGTAAATGGTATAATACATTCACATACTAGTCATGGACAAAATAAACCATTTTCCCTTCAACATGCTGTCATGGGAAGAAGTTGCCAGAATGTCCGTTGCTGAACGTCAAATGATCCACAACCTGAAAGAATTTAAGTGCATAAAAGGGAAGAGCACACTTCATTCATCAATAGTTTATATAACTTTTGGAATTCTTTGTCAAGCGTTGTAATAAGGAGCTGAATTCGCATATGCAGCTTAAAACTTTATTGTGCAAAAAATAAGCCTTATGTTGATCTTGACCAGAGGCGGTGTAAACATCTCTGGGCTCTGAGGCATCTGGGATTGATAACCACACAGTAGTATCCATTGTGTCCAAATGAATCGGTATTTCAGATCTTTTTTTGGGAAGAAATGGGCGCCATGTCCCTCAGGCCAAAGATCACAAAAAGGAGCATTCAGACTGCTATCTGCAAAAAAAAGTCCAAAAGCCAGCCTCTGTGATTGTATAGGGTTGTCTCGGTCGCCTTTGCAAAGGCCAGTTATACTTCAATGATTGCTGCATTACTGCAAAAAAAAAAAAAAGTCCTCTGCAATCTTACAGCAGAAAATGAGGTCTTCAAAACCAAAAGTTTTCCATGAACATGGAAATGGAATTTTGAACAAAATGATACAAAACCAAATTCTGAACACATTACAAAGGCATGGTTAAAGAAAGAAAAATAAAAACAGGGACACATCTTGGGTTCATACCATCTCCAAAGTCAAATGTAAAAATTTAAAATTTTACTTGAATTATTTTCATTTTTGTTTTGATTTGCATTTTCCACATCAACCTAGCTTTTTCTAATGTATTTACAATGTTCAACGAGTATATTTTAAAAAAACAACTACTACTATGATTTTAAGTGCATGTGTCAACTGTTGGTTTATGCTGCAGATGAGTTGGAGATGTCTGGTTCCATAATCTACACAGTTGAGTTGAAGAGGTACAATGGACCTCTGGGCATCACCATTTCCGGCACAGAGGAGCCTTTCGACCCCATCGTCATTTCTGGTCTCACCAAGAAAGGTTTGGCTGAGAGGTGAGATGGTAATTATGAGAAGATAATGAAACATTAGTCCAAAGCCAACTTGTTGTCTTAGTGGAAACTTATTTTAATAACCAAACAGTGAACAATGGCTGTCTGGTCTCTTTCTAAAACAATAAGCTTGTTTGTTTCTGTCTCTGTCAGTGTACTGGCTGCCTGACAGGGTTTTCCAGCTCGCCTGATGGTACTGTTTGGTATACTCGGCCATCTGAGCCTCCTCTGCTTTCTTAACTCTGCAGGACGGGGGCCATCCATATCGGGGACCGAGTCCTGGCCATCAACGGGATGAGCCTGAAAGGAAAGCCTCTCAGCGAGGCCATCCATCTGCTGCAGATGGCCGGAGAGTCCGTCACCCTCAAGATCAAGAAACAAGCTGACCGTATATATATAATTTTGTTTCTTCAATTTACTTTTGAATCTTTATAATCCTAAAAAAATAGATTAGGTTATAGGTGTTCATCCACTTGCAAATCACTCCTTGTGCATTGCTGTTTATATATTAATTAATGACAGTGTTGATTAGTCTTTCAGATTTCCAGAAACAGAGACCAAAAATATCAAAACAGATAAGAAAAAATTAAGGATTGGAATGAGATGAATTTTCAAAAGCTAAAACTGTGCTAAAAGCATCGGAGGTGTTTCTGTGTGTAATTGAGGTGTTATTTTATTTTCATTTTGTTAGATCAAAAGTGCATTTCATCCTTGTTTTATGTAAACTCCCTGCTTATTTCCAGAGTCTGAGTGTCGGCAGCATCCAGACAGAGAAACTGGGTTTTTAAGTGACCCGGAAGATGATTTGACAGACTCCCAGAAAACAAGTAAACACTCGGAGGTCTATTCTGCCACTGTGCCCAGTATAGACTCTGCCATGAGTTCCTGGGATAGCTCAGGGTTTGATGCAGGCTACATTAGCCAAGGTGAGGCCCACTGTTGTGCACATGTCATCTAAAAATGACCTGTCCTCGTTTTCCTTTCTATAAGACAGATTTATTTATTTCCTCATTTCATTTTAGGGACATATTTGCACAAAGCATCTGATATACTGCTAAATCCGCATGAGTGGAGACGGCCGAAGCACAGAGGTCACACCACTTCCAGCTCTGCAGGCCTCGTCGACCACACGGCTCTGTATGATGGGAGGTTCACTGAGGATGAGTGGGACAAGATACCTGGGTAAGGACAGAGAATTGGGTTTATTTACAAAAAAAGGTCACCTCTTCTCCACCTATATCTAAAGGAGCTGACAGGTTCATCGTATCATCTATCCTCCATACAGTTCACGTGAGAGCATGAATTTGTTGAAGATTACTTCATGGAAAATCAAAAAGTGCACATGCAGAATGGATCCAATCTGAATTTAGGAAAATGTACAAAATCTGACTTCTGAATAGATTTATTGCGCTCATGTTGTGACTGCTCAGACCGAAGTCATGCAACAGTTCTGACTAAAGCAGCTAAAAGGGCTGAGGAGTGTAAACTAGACAAACATGTCTTTTTAGTGAAAGATGCTTTTACAGCTACAGAGTTAATTTAGAACATGTATATATGTTTGATAATTTATCAAAATTTACTCCTTTGTTAGAGCTGCTCTCTGGAGCAGACTCCTGAAGCTCCTTCTCTGTCGTCAGCTGTATCAGTACTGCTTTAAGTGGTTGTATTCATTTCTCTTTTTTTCCATTGTTTGAATGATACAGACCTGGTCAGATGAGATTGACTGCTGAAATCAAAAATGCAGAATTTTGAGTGTCTCCTAAAATAAATGCAATGTTTGACTTGATCGGACTATATCTGTAAATTATCATAAACTATATCAAAAAGATATAAAACTGTAAAACACAGATTCGGAATGGTGGCAACATTCATGCCATGTTGCTTCTGCTATTTCTGACCAGAACTGTTTTCTGTGCATAAACACAAATGCAGTTTTTCCACCCTTGTTCCTTACATTGGTGGAGAAAAGCAAAATCATTTTATGTTGCGTGCCTCTACATTCTCCAAACTGTCCTTTTTTTTCTTCTTTCTCAGGTATTCTCTCTCTCATCTGCTTTATTAACTATCCACGAGCTTTTTGGTGTTTCACATAGATGCATCTTTTTCTGTCGCCCATTTTCAAAACAAAAACACCTTTCTCCAGAAAGAATCCAAATGGCCCAAGGATAAACCAGGCTTATGTCTCTCTTCACACTTGACTTCCCTGAACTTTTGTGTCACTTGCTCTGAATTTCTTACTTTTTGGGGGTGACATTTCTTTTGCAAATTTGAAGGCTTTTTCTAATCTAGCGGACTCTTCATTGATTGAGCTGAATTTACGGTAAACACTCATTGTGGTCCTGAGAGATTTTCGAGGGGACTGTCCAGCTTCGCAGCTCCGAAACTGCATTTCCCATGCTGCTTTTGTACGCAGCACCGGCCTCCAGACTGCAGGACTGCTCTCATGTTCTGGTTCCTGCATTGTCATAGATTCGTCAGCCCCCCTCGTTGCCATGGCACCTTGAACAAGGAAGACAGCTTCTGGTCCCAGGCTCTGCAGGATCTCGAGACCTGTGGCCAGTCAGAGATTCTCAGGGAGCTGGAGGTAGGTAGCAGGAGCTGATTCCCTTCTTCCACCATCTGCTTAGTCCTTTGCATGTATTCACAGACTTAATGAACATCCCCGACAAAGCATTATGATAATCACCAGTCTGTAATCTGTTATTAAATCTGACAAGACAAGCCATGCACCTGCTGGCATACTGACCAAGGAAGGTTTTTGAATAATGCCTGCCTTGGCCTATAAACTGTGTGTGCTGCATAAGAGATTACATTTGTATGTTATCCAGTTGGAAGAGTGTTATTGATTTCATACGTGATGCTTAAATAATTCCTGTCATTTTGCACTCTTTTAGGCATCTATGACAAGCAGCGCTCTTAGTTTGTACCTAGATGAGACCCAGACCTATGAAGACTCAATGTTTCACTCTGAAATTAGTCCAATAAAGAAGGATGGAATCCACAGCAAGATTGAAAACAAAAGCAAACTGAACATTTCGACTGGAGCCAGAGATGTGTCATCCACGGCTAAAGGAGACCACTCTGAGATGTTGTCCCCCACTGCTTTGGAACTACACAAGGTGCTTGAAAATGTATATTAATAAAAAGTGTGTATTAGACTACTTACTAGTCTAGTTACAGGGCCTAACATGCAGAACCAACTATGAGATTTTACTGCATAGCAGATGATTATGAACTAAGATATGTAGCCAGTCAGTGATGACCACTAGCCTCATCCTACACTGGATCCTGAAACAGCATTAATGTACCAGTCATTTAAAATTATACACAGGTTTACATTATCCTAATGTTTTGATGCTGATAACTAATAAGCCCTCCATTTAAAAAAAAAAAAAAAAGTATTTGTCAGAGTGCATGAGATGTTTATAATGTCACATTTAAAATAGAACCAATAATTTCTCTGTCTTTTAAACCATATAAATGCATTTTGAATTAAACACCAGCAACCTGTTTCATAAAGGTGTCTGATTACTACAGTTTCTTAATTTCTCTTTTAAGAATGCAGAATTAGAAGTGCCATTCTTGCTGAAATAAGCAAGGTCAGGATGGCACTATATGTTGCTCGAAACCATATTATATTCAATTTGACTCTGGACCTTTACTCTAATAACAGACTAGATGACTTTTTTTTTCTTTTTTTTTTTTTTTTAAAGCTTTGTTCTGGAG
>JAOWBL010000022.1:10986238-11025756 GCA_028564865.1 Zenarchopterus dispar
CTTTTTTTTGTTTTGTATGTCCAAAAGACACTTTTTTTTTTTTTTTTTTTTTTTTTTTTTAAAGACAGAAGAGGCTTTCTCTTCCCAACCTGTCCAAATAAGCCACCATTGTAAAGTTTTAAAGTGTACTGTTGTGAAATTTAATCTTTAACATGCTGAGGCCTATTGAATCTCCAGAATTTTTAATTTCTCTAAGTATGGGAATGTATTTAATTGAATTTGTGTGTAATTTGTTTAAATTCAGATTTGATTGTTGCAAATAGGCAATATAAAAATGACATTAATTCTAAACTGAATTGACCTGCATGGTTGGACTAAGCTGAAACTGCTGGTACGTGTACTTTTGGGAGGACAACTAGTTGATAATGCAGTTTGGGAAGAAAAAAGACATTTTGCAACTCTTCCCAGAATGATGATCGGTACCAGGACCCTTTTTTTTTGCTTCCACATTTCGGGTACAAAAACCTTGGATTTAAAGAACTGTGCGCTTTTTAAATAAATAAAAAAAGACTTGAAAGCAAATACTAATTACACAATGCTACTTGAGCAGCTCCACATGCTGTGACCTCAAACTGAGCCTGTATTTTCCCTGAGATATGTCCTCTGTGTAATCCGTACTTTGTTTAACCGGCAATAATGGAGCACATCACAATCCTCCTGCAGGAATAATACAATATTTGGAGTTGAAACAGCTTGCTTGATATCATGGAAACTAATCTCAAGCTTAGACTCATAGGTGTTTTGTGCTTTAAGAGGAAATCTGCCAGGGATTTTGTGTGTGTCTGCGTGTGTGTGTTTTAAGGAAAACATCTGAATCTGATCAGAAACAAATGATATGAATATAAAATAAAAACCACTCCATTCATTACAAAGAAAAGCTGGTTAACATAGTTCAAATGCTAATGTATCAAAACTTCCATATGTCCCCTATATACAACGTCCTCTGCATTTACAGGTGTCTCTGAAGAAGGACCTCGAGAGCCGTGACTTTGGCTTCAGTGTATCGGATGGACTCCTGGAGAAGGGAGTTTATGTGAATATGATAAGACCAGACGGACCAGCTGACCAGGCGGGTTTGAAACCTTTTGATCGCATTCTTCAGGTACTTTTTCTGCTTTGATAGCAAAGAAAAAGTTACAAGAATCAAAATCAGTTAAAAAATAATCATAATAATAATAAAACTGAAAGAATTCAGCAACTTTATGGTTATTTCAAACCAAGTCACCAAACTTCTCAATGAGTAACTGAGAAAAGGGTTAATCATTAATACATGAAAATACACATCTATTAAATAACTTTTGTATCAGTTCTTCTGGACACACAAATAACTAAACTGGACAGAAATGGAATTACTTCTTGGAGGGAATATGTGAAATCACAATGCAGATATCACAGTCCAATTAAAAATAACTTACTAGTTAGGCTTCAAAGAATCATAAAGTTTAGCCCTTGGAGCCTGTCATTTAGTTTAAGAAAATCCATGAAGTCAATATTGAACTGAGAGGCTCAGATTAAACATAATATGAAATGTACTTTACTGTCTTGCGAGAGGTATGTTTTTTGTTGGGTTCAAGTGCTACAGACAGCTGCAAACAACTAAGGTTTGACAGACAACATAGAGACATGTTTGAATAATAGAGAACCAAAAATGCATCTAATAATGAATTATCATACAAAAACATCCCATATAACTATTACACAGGATTTTAAGTTAAAAAAAAAAGACATGCTGATCATACGATGAGGTAGCAGTCCTTTTAAGTGCCCGTGTGTATGTGTGTGTATATATATGTATGTATATATGTCTGTATGTGTGTGTGTATATGTATATATATATGTGTGTGTGTGTGTATATATATGTATATATGTGTGTGTGTGTGTGTGTGTGTATATATATATATATATATGTGTGTATATATGTGTGTGTATATATATGTATATATGTGTGTGTATATATGTATATATGTGTGTGTATATATGTATATATGTGTGTGTATATATGTATATGAAAGGTGTAATGGATGTCAGAATAACTAAGAACTTGGCAGCAGTAGGGAAGGATGCTCTTTTTTTGTCTATCGTAGCTGATGTTCTACTGGAGGTCAGGCTCACAGCTTTTTTATTTTTTATTTTATTGTGCTATTACTGATGGTAGAAATATCAAAAGTGAAATTATTCAAATTCTGTTCTGATTATTATGAAGTGCATGATGTCTGACATTGCTGCGATTTTCCAGGTGAACCGTGTGCGGACCCGGGACTTGGACTGTTGTCTAACAGTGCCCCTAATTATGGAGGCCGGAGACTGCCTGGATTTGGTCATTAGCAGGAATCCCCTGGCAGCTGCAGAGACAGAGCTGCCCGACGACTGTGACGGCCCCTCCAACTCTCTGTTCTGCTTTGCCAACCACAGAGCCAACAGCATCGCTCTGTGAACACAAAGAACCTCACACATGCACTCAAACCACACACATGACTAAGTCTGTCACATTGTACCTTTTAGTGAGACCAACACATTCGCCACACAGAGCATATGCAGAGGGACCCACTCTCTGCCTCAAACATCTCTAACTCGCAGAGTCACCAACGCATTTGTGCTCACGATTGAAGCTTTTTAGTCACTACTGTGTTCACATGATGTAGCTCGAGGCAGGCTGCGGCCTCAGATCAGAGCCCCCCCTCAACACCCCTCCCCACCACCACCACCATCCTCTCCACCCCCACCCCCACCAGAGGCAAAGCCACATGCAGAGTTATATAACAGAAGAGTCATAGCTTCTGATGAGGGCCAGGATGTCAACGCACATGCCTCAGAGAGAATCACATGCTGCATACATTCACTGCATAAATTTACTATATTTCACTTTAATAAGCTTCATGCTGTCATCAGCCTGACTCCGGTTTTTGGACACAGCGCGATGGTTCATACACGTACAAAATGCACACAGACACATGAGGTGTTTGTGGACTCAAGGTTCAAGGCACGTTGCACCTATTTCAGCCACAACTTGGCTCGTTGCCTTCGTTTCCAGTCTCTTCCCTGCACTGCCTGCCTTAGAAAGGGAGCGGGGCCTCAAAATAGACAGAATGCTTGCTGATACTTGCCAACTATCATTAACTATAATCTAAAGCCCATTTTATCTCAGTGCCACAAATGTTAAACTGTCAATTCAAGTGTATTCCCTGATGGATCATTTTTTAGAGATGCTTCAGTGGTCAGAAGGCTTTAATTTTTTTTTTTTTTTTTTTTGGTTCTCAGGATTATCACACAGACAAATTTAGGAGATTTTTTTTTGTTTTCGGGTTCACATTTTGATGCATGTTTTATTTGTGACACTGCTTCCACCTATGACCCACATTTTTATTCTATGCTCTAAGAGTTCAATTTTGTTTTCCACTTTTTATTTTTACAATTGGAGTTGGTCCTTGCTTCGCATGTGAATGTTCAGCATGCAGTTTGGTTTGTCCCTGGCAAGAACATCTACTCTGTTTGATTCAAAGGCACCTTTGTCAGCTTGCACCACCCCCCTGTCCCCTTTCTTTTTTTTTTTTTTTTTTTTCCTTTTTTATATTATGACATGGTGTTCTCATTAAAAGCATTTTGGATGAAACGGAGCCTGCTGATCTGGAAAAAAAATATTGTTTAATTTCATGTGCTGGCAGCTGTGGCAGCACAGTCCCATTTATAGACCTGCATCCTGAAAGGTATGTCATGGTATGCAGAGCTGTGTTTTCTCATTGGCAGCATATGCACTTATGATGTAGGATCTTCATGTAATGAATGTGGATGTGGTTGTGCTTTTATTTTTTCTTTACGCATCCTCTGTGAATATGTGGAATTGGTTCACAAGAACCTGAAAGATGTATTAGATATTTTATTTTTGTTAATTTATTATCCAGTAAGTAATTAAATTCTTTTTAAGGAAATAAAGTTAAAAAAAAAACTTAGCTGTGGTCTGTGAAATTCAAGTCAAGTTTATTTGTTAAAATTACAGTAGAAAAGGCTGGTACTCTGGGCTTTGCACAAATGCCAGAACTGAAGTGGAGAGAAGACTGTGAATAGGCTCATCTTGAAAAGTATTTGTGAGACACATGAAAACACAAAAAATAGCTTTGACAATGTGTTGTTTTGTTTTTTGGGTTCTTTTTTTATTTGTAAAAACAAAACTTTGTTTTTAGGTTGAGTTTTGGACTTCTTATGTCACTCTTCCTGCTGTTTTTACAGTTTAGCTGCATTTTCTCAGTTGTCATACCTACTGTTTCTTGCTGCAGTGAATGCAGTGCCTCAAGTGCCAGTGTAAGTTGGTTTGTGTGTGCTTGCGTCATAGTTCAGTGGCACAATGACCAATAGATTATCAGCCCACTGGTCTTGCTCCCTCAACTGAGATTACTCGTACTGCGGTCTGGGAAGAAGTTGGTTATAGTCTAATGATGCCTCGAGGACAATTGGCTGTGGGCCAGAATACTAGATCGTTGCATGAACACAACCCCAGTTTTGGCGTTGGACATTTGAAATGATGGTGCTGGAAAAAGTAACTTTTTTTTTGCTACCAGCTTTGTAGCATATTAGTTTCCTGTCAGAACACAAAATATAAATGAAAAAGTATCTATCTATGTATTGTCATTTACTGAGGTTCATGACAGGAAATTTTCTGTATGTTCTACCACTTAAGTTTTCTTTTTTCTGCTCAAAGTCTACACCCATGCCTGAAGGGATAAAAAAAAGGTGAGAAAAGAGGAGGGTTGCCAGAAAACCCTAAAACAAGGAGCCACAGATTTCAAGTAACTTGAGACTTTAAAAAGGAGCAGGGCACTTAATATATAAGTAAAAATAAGGTTATGTGCAAAAGTTGGTGCCCACTCTTTTAATCTTATATTTTTGTGGAAAACAAGAAAAATCATTTTAACCCAGTGAGTCGCGGTATCAAACACAATCTCAAATACAACCTACAATGCATCAGGCATGCAACATACATTTTTTTCTCCATTTCATTAGTTGATATAAATGAGGGCAGAAACACAAACCATGTGGATAATATTAAATACCCCCATTTATTTAGTAACCTTCAAAAGCAGCTGGAGAGTCAATACCTCGATAAAGTTCATTGCACTGTAAATACTCGTCTGGCTCTTGGGGCATAGTGAAACCAGACTGTATAAGGACCAGACAGATTCCCTGTGACGTCACCCAAAGGTTTTCTGTAGAGTGTTTTTAAGGTCGTTATTCCTCATACCCAGGGCACCATGTTGCAAATGGATAAAAAGAGCACACCTGGAGGCTGTTAGAACACATCCACCTTAAACAGTTGCAGTGGTCCGGTAGTAAAATTAACAGTACAGCTAAATGCATTCTCTTAAAAATATAAAAGAACATGTACTGATAGGTTGTTATTCACGGCTCAGCAGTCAAGATGTTACCAAGTAGCTAAAGTGATGATGGTTATCAATTGGCTATGCTTGCTGTCAATCAAAAGACCACACCCCTAATTATCCATAAATTTGTAGCTTTATATAATTTTACATGTGGTTTAAAAAAAAAAGTCGCTTCCTGAACAATTGTCCGAGGTGTGAACTCTAACTATCGAGACTAGAAATAAATGTTTATTTCTGGTGCAAAATTGGACATTTTAACATGAAGTTCAGTGGAAACTGACCCACCGGTCAGTAGAGGAACTGAAATTTTCTTCTTCTCTTCATTGGACTCCAAAAAGCTGAAGTTGCCCCTTGAGTGAAACCAGTGATCCATTTAGGTCATACCTTTCCCTGATTATGATTGAAAATGACAGATTTCGAACAAACGAGTTTCAAAACTAAGATGTAAAATGTGAAACCAAGGATGTTCAAACCAAAATAAAAATAGATTTTTCAAGAGGAAATCATATAAGGGAAACTGCCGGTTAGCTTGGGTTTTGCTCTTTTATCAACTGACCTCCCCCATGAGAAGCTGGTAATTTTATGTGGCCAATGAAAAATTTGGCACTTAACAAGAAACTCACTGGTCTCCAGCATAGCTTTCAGACTGTACAATTTCTCTGCTTTTATTTTTCCACTTATGAATTACAATGTTAGTACTTAAATGCTCTGTTAAGTTATTGTGTTTGGCGACTGTTCAGTGCTGTAAGGAAGGAAATTTTTCACAGCTTATGAACATTCTTTGTATTTTTCTTGAGTTTGTTTGCAGGGACAGATGTGCTGTATTGTTTTCAAACATTTAAAACACCCAACTTTATAGAATCAACACAAATATGAGTGTTTCAGCGTGAATGTGTTTTCACCAAATGATGTTACACTTCTGTAAAACACAGATCTTGCTTGAACATTATGGCATATTAATATATTCTGTAAATCCCCCACATATGAAATGAAGAACATGGAAATAAGCATAAAACGGGCTGTTTAATCCCTTCAGTGATTCAGCTTCACGTTATCTCAGAGTTTACAACCATCGTCCACTACGAAGACATTTCAGTACTATGAGTTCTGTTAGTGTCTGAATTGTACAGTGAAATTTTCCACTTGGACATGAGGGTGTGCTGTGACATTCTAGTGTAATTTGGACTAATAATACAGCCTCAAGAAATAAATGTCAGATTTTGGCTTCTGGCTCGGATGAGTAGCTCAGTGGCCACTTTGAGGCATTTCTGTGCAGCTGGATGTAATCCTTACATCTAACTTTATGCAAGCTTATAACGTGATCTATTTGTCTGCCTGAAAGGATCAGAAAATCAGAAACTGATCAACATAGGCATCATGACTGTAATAAAGAAGAAACAGAAGAATTTTGCATGTAAAACACTGTTCACGTGTTGCTAACTAGGTATATGTTGCACATTGTATCTGCTTTAACTTCTTTGATTTCTGCACTTTGCGGGCACCATTCACGCTTAGTGAACAAAACAGCACAAACACAAGGAAAAATATGTTTATTTTATCTATGCAGAAATGATGCAATGTGCATCTCGAAGGGGATAACTGTGAGACAAAAAGAAAAATACTTTGGTACATTTGAATTTCCAAGAAGCAAAAGCAGCAAAGTACTGTGGTGGCTCCTGCACATGCTTCAGGATTGCAAGTCCTTCAGATTTTTGTATCTAACTATGCGAGTTGTTTCATCGTCTTCAGTGTGCACTTGAAATGGGCAGACACTTCCACTGCTTCATTTTGAAACTGCACACAGAGCATGGGGTTACAATACTTGATATTTAGAAAACACACTGGTGAGTTTTCAGTAAAATAAGTGACGCTGTTCAGATGATGTACAGTATAAAATTGTTACAAAAAGGCATATGTGATTTACAAACAGTTCACATTCTACAATACAAATATAACCGAACATTAAAAACTACAATCCAGTGGTAGCTCTGCAGAGCGCGGCTGCTACTGAAATGAGCACAATGGAGAGAGCAGTCAAGTGGTTTAAAAAGTAACGCTTTACAGTGATGTCCTCACAGATCCCACTAATAATCACAAAGCAGAGTATCTGATGGTAAAGTTCCCTGTTTTGCCATTTTCTTAGCAAGGAGACAGATGGATACTCTATATTAAAGTTTACCATATCAAAACGTTAGAAGCTAAAAATATTTCCTCTTTAAATTTATTGAAAATGTAAGTGCAATACCTTGCACCATAAGAACAAATACTACAATAAAGGTGAAACGACAAATAAAGTGCAAAAAGAGGTTTTGATAAATGCACTGGGGCTGACTATATTAGTCACACAGGCAGTGTACAAATACTATAAAAATGCCACTTCCCTTTTCTCCCAATTTTTTTCTTTCTTTGCAAGTTTTTTTTTAATTTTTGCCTGAGCTGGTTTTCTTATTTCAGAATGGATCATTGTGTGAAGACATTTCTCACAGTATTTGACCAAGGCCTTGTTCATCGTGTAACTTAAAAGGATATCAAGCAAGATGATGCAAAATCTTACGGATATGTACTCTGAGAGACATAGCTTCTGCTGGTAGCGGAGGTACACTTTCAATGTGGCATTTAAAACAAAAAAAAAGAAACTACAGGTTGGCAGGGGCAACAAGATTATCTGAGGTTGTTTAGATATTTTCTATCTCTATCAGGGTTAAATCCCCAATTTGTTACCTGAATTTATGAGAATTATTTCCTCTTTCCTCCTATTACACCAAAACATCGCAGATTCTTCATCTCAGAATCAACAGAAGGTAGTAAACAATTACCATGTTCTATCTGAAAATACTGCCTAAACTGAGATCAGTGCCAACTACAGCAACAACAATTGTAACAACAATATCAATAGAGTAAAAAAAAAAAAAAATTACAAGAGAAAAAAATATTACAACAGTATATACCTCTGAATAGAAATCAAACCAGAGTATCTAATATGAATATACTGGACAACGTAAACCTACCCTTATCAAAGTGAGCAAGTATAACACAGAAAGCACATCAATCTTGTTCCTCTCACAGAGAGCGCTCACATCATTGTTTCTACAATGGTGTGGGTGGGCTTGATCAAGCCATTGTTCCCGTTTGGGTCCAGGGGCTGTGTCAGCTCGCTGCTCTTCAGACTGTACTCTTTAGGACGAGAGCTCACGCCTGACTTCGCCGGGGCCGCCACTGCTTTGATCCTCTGAGGGAAGGAGATGAGATATTGGATTAATGACTATCAGAAACGGGCTGCTTTCAGGCTCAACATGTCATCAACATACAAATGGCAAACACTCGTAGCTGTGCAGAAATTTTTGTCATACTCGTTCTCCTCCACATGAGACGTTTCAGAGGACAAACCAGGCATTCTTTAGTAAACTCTGAACTTTGATGTCTGATAATTACAGTGAGCTGTGGTCAACATTTATTGTGATGGTGTGTCCAGAGACCAAACCTGAGGCGAAGATTCACCTTTTGTTACTTGGATCATTTTTGGCTGCTGCAGGGTGTTTTTTTTTAACCTAATGTTTGCTTTTCAGTAATTTGATGTAGGGTCCATAGATACCATGCACTTTAGCAACATTTCTTTCCACTTTCAGCAAAGAGTAAAATAATTTCTTGCACTTGTTGTTTTGGTACTCTTTGAATAATTCTATTGTTTTTTTTCTCTCTGAATACAGTTTGTAAGATGAAAATTCACAACTCAAATCATCAAATTTTCTTTCGATTTCTATTCCATCTTCCAATTGCTCATGGTCACAGGAGGTGGTCTGAATACGTCATAAACTATATGAAGTATTTTATTTAATGCTATAGGGATGATCTTGTGAATGCAGTTCAAACGATTTTTCAGTTGGTTCTTATTTATGGCATCTTTTCATTTAAAGTTCTATATTGAAGTTTCCTTCAAAAACACTACATCAGTTTACCTCAATAAGAGGTCCCTCAGACTGTAAGATCTTGATGACCATCACCATGGGGATACAGATCATGGAAGCCAGGGCCAAACACCAGCCCAGGCCGATAGCCCAGTCGGGATACTCATACACTTTGTTGTAGGTCAAGGGCTTGTACTTGACCAGAGAGAAGACAAAGCAGCCCTAAAAAAACAAACACATACTGCATAAGTGGGACTTTTTCAAGGACCACTGAGTGACCTTGAAGGTTCAACAATTGACGCTTGTCACGTGCTGTCAATGACAGAATCTTAAACCCTACCCCCTCAATAAAGTACAATCTGATCTCTCACCATGCAGAGGACAGGAGTGATTATGGTCCAGCTCCACTTCATCCATGGGTTCGGTCTGTAGCCAATCATATCCTCCACTGCATCGTAGAAATTGTCAGCTCCTATCAATCACAATAAGAAAAAGGGAAAAAAAGTCAACACATGATGCATGTTTCTGTTAAAGCATTTTTATTTGTACAGTCTCTGCAGCAACTGTTTGTAGTTGCTGAATGACCTTCACCTCTGCCTTTGAAGATTAGCAGGTTGATAAGCCCTTATCTGTGTTGTTTACTATAACCTGCCGTGGATATTTCCACTGGCTCAACTTTTATATACTATAAACAGTCATAATTCCCTTGTCATGACCGACTATTGATTGTAGTCACTACGTCAGTAGTGAAGTCTGTTTTCTGATGATTTTCTCCTTCATAATGGTTATTGTGAAAAGTTTGTAACAAATAAATAAATGTACTACAAAACAGCAGCTACAGCTGCATTTACTATGATGACAAAAAGAAACAGGTCCCAGAGGGGCTTTTATAGAAACATAGTTTCAACACATTTGGGTGAAATCCAACCCTTTCCTCAAAGGAGAACCTTGCCCTTTCCAGCTATATTAACAGACCTTGACCTACTGTGGGGTCCCGACTGTAAAGTTGTCAAGTCAGTGATCAAGGGAACAGAGCCTCCATTCTGAACCTGCAGAAAAACTAACTGACTTGCTTCTGTGAGATTCATCCATAACAGCCTTTAAAGGGCACAAAGCAGCGCTGCTTTTCTTTCCATTTCAGGGCAGCTTGGTTAATAGTGGCAAGACAGAATATAGTGGGAGGCAACTCTGGACGGCCAATTGCAGTCTAACAAGGGGCCGACTCCATCCCCATCTTGTCACAGTTAAGTTTATTTATTGCTGACGTTTAAAAACCACTCTTTGTTGCTACTGTAGAGAACTTTTTAACCTTTTTATCCAACTCTTGTGGCTCATTACTTAAAATGATACAGGTATGGTTCTTTTCACTTACCGTAAACCCAGGCGACAGCGATGCATTCGAAGAATGCGACCCACAAAAGGCACACACCACTTGCTGCATAGTAGTCAAAGAGCTGAAACACATACATGCCACCCTGGAAAAGAGAAAAGACAAACAAACGCCATTAATTACTTCTTTGATGTATGCAGCAGGAAGGAAAGTCATAGTGATTGAAAAGGGCATGAAAGCAGGGTGGGCAAGGATGTTGAAAGTAGGGCGCAAGAATGCTGGCTCGCAACCAATAGAGGCCAAGTTTAACAGGTGCAAAGACGTCATTGAAGCACGGTAAACTGCTAAATGGAAAACGGCATTCCAAATTGTTCCATTCACACACACAGGATGTGACTCATGAATGTGGGAGAAAGCCATATTTGGTTCTAACAATGCAGCAGTAAACAGACGAGTGGAAAATGAGCAGCGTTATCTGTGGTGTTGATCCGAATATAGCCTTTTCTTTTTCTAAACACAATAAGTAGCAAAAGCAAGAGTGCAAGGACTCCTCGAAGTGACTGCTGGTGAACTTACTTTCGTTACCATGGCGAGTCCGAGGAGATAGCTTATGAAACACATGACAGCTATGAAGATTTCTCTGCGGTAGCCCTTCCTGAGGACGGATGGATAGAGATCTACAATAGAGGTGATCTGTCCTTCCACTTCAACAAACTGTGGGGACAAAGGCAACAGTTCTTAGCATAATAAAAAAATAAATAAATGAATAAATCAATGTCTCTTTCTGTGTGCAAGCGGCTCTTGTTCTGTCTCCACAAGCCAGTGATTAGAGAATGAGGGTTGTCTTTGTTGGACACAGTAATGAGAATTTAAACAAGGCTCCTCTCTGCAAGCGTTTTGTTGGTTTGTTGCAAGCAAGACACAAGAGAAACAAAACAATTGTGAATCACTCTCTCTTTCTCCTTGTTTTCATAAGTCTTTTGCTCTTGTGTGTCCCCTCACATTGTAGCTTCACAAGCTACATAATATCAAAATAAAGTTATGAAACTGCTCTTAGAAGTGCAACATTTCTTTTGCACTAAATATGCGCTCTTTCGTTGCACAATGTCAAACAAAACCCCCTTATACAACAATGGCATGTATGTGTTCGCTAAGGAAACAATATATGGCATTCAGGATTATAAATCTGCATGAAATTTATGGTCAAGTAATGCACCCACACACACACACACACACACACACTGACCTCATTTCTCTCATGGAAATAGCTGCTCTTGCATGAGAATTTACATGAGCTCAAATTTAGAGCGTCGGCCTGATCTTGCACTTGGCTGAGATGAGTAGCTGGCCATGTGCGGGACTGACTTAGTACAGGAGTAGAATTACACTTGGAGGCAGGAAATGTGATATAGCTGGAGAATCCCTCGGGCGTGCACTTGTGTTTTGTCTACTTCGATAATCTTGTCTTAATCAAAGCTCAGACTCACATCAAAGCTGCCTGGCTTGTATGCGGCCTATTATAATGACTTTTACTAACCCGATGTTTGGCAAACATCCACAAATTTCTAAAAATATAATTTGTGGCACAATAGGGCATTAAAGGGTTCCAATATCCACACAGTGGTAGTAAAATGCCTTTGTGGGAAAGAGCTGCTGTTCTTGCATGTCAGTTATCTGATACCAGAGGGATGTTGGACGCATCAGAGTCACTCTATGTGTTTTACACATTGGGCCTGACAGGAGCCAACAAACCCACGGGACATGGGTGTTATCTGCCTGAAACTCATGGGCACCACACCAAACAAATATATCATGCATAGATTTAGCCACTGCACAAACAGACTGACCTGGCTGTCGAGGCCCAGAAGCAGCAGCATGATAAAAAAGAGGATGGCCCACAGGGTTGGCAGCGGCATCATGGACACGGCTTTAGGGTAAGCAATGAAAGCCAAGCCAGGACCTGGAGGGAGAGCAGAATGGGGATGGGGAGAAGGGGAACAGGACATGATTAAACACTTCCATCGGATTTCAGCTTTGACGATAAACAGAAGGGGTTAGGAAAACCATGGAAATACTCAACAGGAGAGACTGAGCAAAGTCTAATGGAGAAAATACATATAAACTGGCCAAACGGGAAGATTCGTGATCATTTAAATATTTATCATTTGCTGGCCATAATCATTAATTAGCAAAAGCAAATAATATTCTTGAAGGGTTTGTTCAGGCTAAAGATATCCTGTATGTGTTTACAAAAAAAGTGCTGCAGTGAAAATAGAACTAATATGCTTATTGTTTATATTACATTTGACATAACAGAACCCTCCAAAACATGTAACAGTTATATCTCTCTCCTGAGCACTATCGAGGTTTCTGAACATTAGTTCATCATCGTGTCTCTAAATGCACTTACTTTCTGTCAAATGCTGTGTTGCATTTTGGTACTTACTGTGTACACTTTCAATAACATTAATCTATTGTTGCAAAGTTAGACCCAAGCAAACCATGTGAACAGGAAATAGTAATAGCATCAGTCAGAGTCAGCAGCTAAACCTCAGTTGAACAGGTGAGCAAAAAAGCATGTAAATAGTTTATTACTTCTGGATCCATATTGTAAACTTTTAAACTCTCATCCAATCTCATGCAATTATATCCAATACATAAAAGAGTTGAATTTTCAGTGAGCAGAGTTGGTGTTTTTAAGAAGAAGTTGCATATCCTCAAAAGTCCACAAAGAAAATACAGGAAGACAGCAACAAAACCGGTGGCGTCCACCTCATGAGATCCACAGCTTTTTAAACACAAATGGGTTTACAGTTGCGGTGCTGCTGGTCACAAATATCTCCTCAGGGTGCGAGTCCACATGTGCTGTTAAATACAAACGGTAAAGTGCCAATCTTCTAAGTAATGTCCCTTGGACGTCAGAGAGATATTGAGCTGCTACCATGAGCAGGCTGGAATGTGGGACATTTGGTGCCACTACACACTGCTGGCCCAATGCAGCAGCTCCTTAACACCAGGTTCATTGTGTAGCTAAAACACACCGCACTTGTCCAGTGTGGCATATTCTGCTCTCAAAAAACGCAGATCTTGTTTCACACTGAAAGAACAATTCTGTCTCTTTCAGGCTTTTATTCAAGGAGTGTGCAGTTGCCGATTATTCTACTTTCCAGTATCGTGTCCAAAAGTGCTCTTACATTTCCTTCAAATTCTCTTAATTTTTTTACGTTTCCAATTGTCTTTTTTTTTTCTTTTTTTTTTTTTGGGCAGCAGCGCCCACCATCACTGCTGCCATCACCTTGGACCCTCGTACCTGACTCTGCCACATCGGCAATGTCCACCCCTTGTTCTTGTGCCATGAAGCCCAGGACGGAAAATATTGCGAAGCCAGACACAAAACTGGTACCGCTGTTGAGGCCTCCCAGCAGCAAACAGTCCCTATGTCACACATATGTCATGGAGGGTGTTAATGAACACAGGAGGAACCGGAGTTCCCATTTTCTTTTTCAGGCAACCGTCTCTGACACGAGTTGCTGTCACTACTACAGTCCCACTCCTCCCCGGGGAGACGGCGCTCACCTGTAGCAGTTGTACTTGTACTTGTTGTAGCTCCCCAGTGACGTCATGGCACCCAGGCAAATGGCGTAGGAGAAGAAAATCTGAGTTCCTGCGTCAATCCACACCTGAGGAGCCAGAGTTAAACACCGTTATGGTAGCAAAAGTTTGGTAGAACCAGTGGCACTAGTTGGGACTTACATCATCTATTAACAAACAATTTCTTATTTGGCTTTCTGAGAATTATTTAAAAATTAAGTCAAACTGGCATTCACATGGTAGTGTAAGAGTTATGTTAGGCTTTAAAGTCAAAACATGAGCTGAAAGAGACTTCAAAGCTCTTACCTCCTCTAGGACTGTAATTTCTGTTCAAATTTATATTGTTAATGCTGCTTAAAACTACAGATCTTAAATAAGCCAGAACCTAGAATGAGAGGTGGGGTGAGCCACTCGACTCCACCTCCTAAAAGTGACTATTAGCAATAAAGGTTTAAAGAAAGGACTAAGATGATACCAGAGATACTGTAATCTTATGATATTTTGAACAAAGCATATCAGAAACATTTCTTGAAGACAACCTCAGAGAACTGCAAAAGCTTGTTAACAAAAAGACAAAAAGGGCCAAATATGTCTCCTTTGGTACCTGAATAAACATAAAGTTGATGGGGAGTTAGAGCAGGGAGTCACAGCATTTTAAAGAAACCTTTTGATCCTACCTCTGGATCCTGGAGGCGTGTTAGATTAGGGTAAAGGTAAAATTTGATCCCCTCAGACGCCCCCGGCAGGGTCACGCCACGCACCAGCAGTATGATCAGCATCACAAATGGGAAAGTTGCTGTTATGTATACCACCTGCACAGCACAGAGGAATCATTAATGGAAATACAATAAATCAACAGACATGACAGATCACTACAGAATACACAAAATAGGATATGCACTTAGATTTATGTTGAGCATTTCTAATTCCCTGGCCAAAAAAAAAAAAAAAACCTCTTCCCAGTGAACAAAGTGTATCTTTCACACTTGAGTTCCCAGTGGATTAATGTTATTAAACAGTGTGAAAGCTTTTTACTTTCTGAACTGCTCCGTGGTTAAGCACTAGACTTAATAAGGCCCTTCTGTTACAGAACTGAACCCTCCATTAGGGGACATAAATCTCCAGCTAGTTGTTAATAGAGTTAATCATTTTCCTCACAGAGCTGCTCCTGTTGGCTCTGACCCAGTTTGGGTCCTGTTAGCAGAAGGAAAGCCAGAGCAAAAGGAGAAAAGGAGCGGCACACATCTGCTAACTGTCGTCAGTGTGTCTGGCCAAGAAGTAACTTCCAGGACAATGTGGAGGCTTGTGTCTCTAAACTAACAACACAAACCTTGTTGCAAGCATGTGGATATTTTTCTGTGCAACAGTGATCATTCACTGCTCGGGGCTAAAAAGTAAAGACCACATGGCACCCAGGCAGCACACTAAGCAGAGGATGTGTCTATGCATCGGCACTCACCTTACCAGTAGACTTGACTCCTTTCCAGATACAAAAGAAGCAGATAACCCACACTGCCAGAAGACACACGGCCAAGTCCCACTTTAGGGGCCCTATGTCCTCAATCCCAGAGGAGATGCTCAGGACATTGCGTCTGCAAAGGAAACAAAGATGCATGAGATGTGAAACAGAAAAGGTTAGCCTTCGGATTTTCAAAAACAGACAAGTTCAGCTTTAAACCCTGACCCTGAGAATCTAATTCAAAGTAAAATAAAAGAAATTAATGACGCACATGCCTTGGCTTGTTTATACTACTCTTGTCTGGTTACTAAAATCAGTCTGTGAAAGCATCTAAACACTTTATTCTATCAGATTTATAACTCAAAAAAGCATAAAAATAATTTGTAGTTGGTATTTCAGTCTAGTTTAGTGACTCAAGTCAGTTTTTAAGCTGTATTTAAAACATAAAAAGTGAAGTAAAACTAAAGTTTGAAAAAATAACTGGAAAATTAGAGCTTTCTAAAAGTAAACAGTACCATGCAGGAATGTTCCCTGTTCAAACACATTTGCGCAAGCAAGATAAAGAAGCAGTGGTACTTTAGCACACGTGTGTGTGTGTGTGTGTGTGTGTGTGTGTGTGTGTGTGTGTGTGTGTGTGTGTGTGTGTGCGTGTGTGTGTGAGTGAGTGACTTAGACATGTTGGTGGTGAATACTCACTCCCAGAACTCTGTGACAGGGGAGGTAAAGTTGGTAGCGTTGGCCGCCAGCCAGAGGCTCTTGTTCCTGCGGACTGTGTCCTCTATACAGTTCTCTGTGTTCCAGGTCTGCTTGCATTTAGCCCAAGGGAGCTCAGGCTGAAAACACTGGAAGAGGTAGTAGAGTCCCCAAGCCAAGATAACTATGTAGTAAATGTTCAGAAGCGAAACGATCACGATAGAAGCGTAGCCTATACCTGCAGACAAACAGAGAGACAGACAGCCAGGAAGAATTAATTTCACGATTAAACTTGTTAGTGAAATAACTTGGTTCAAATCTGCACATTTTAAGCAGTGTTTTGACCACTTGGGGACAGCAAAAACACCATAAGATATCACATCTCCAAATACAAAGGAATATTCACTTCAAGCCATGTTTTTGGCTACTTAATACTCCTTGGCTCTGTTTTTCGTCTCCAGCTGAGAATAAATTAAAGACCTGGCTCTTAAGCTTCAAAGGACTTCAGCGTTTTTTTCAAATCTGGTTGTTAACAGTGTTTGACAGTCATTTATTGCTGTCCTCTGTGGCTCGAAGCACCTATAAAGATAAGACAAGCTGCTGCTCTGCAGAGCTGAAATGAAAACAGATGTTTTTGTTTGGGGTTAACCATGTTGGTCATAGTTTCAACAGCTTTCTGACCATTAGTGGTTTAACTTCTGGCCACGCTGTAGCTCTTGGAAGCATGTTCCTGACCACATCCAACTACACCCTAGCCATGATACTGAGGGGTGAGAGATTTGTTTTATTTGAACTCCAAAGACTATCATAACAGACTTAAAGGCTGGAAAACATACAGAGTCCGACTGGGCTTCCAACTGCTATAATGTCCTTAGTGTATTTACGTTATTTTTAGATGACTTTGCCACGGACCTGAACATAGAAATCCCCGGTACTCTTCCACCACTCTGGAGTATTTTTAAACTCATCATGTCCGTCGCCCTCCCACCTCCTCATTCCTACATTCCAAATCAAACTACCCAACACGTCAGAGCTGCGACAGGTGTGGTTGAACTTGACTGTGTATCGGTGAGCAAAAGTCATAACACGCACACACAAAGGTGTGGAGATCTGACATCATTATTCCTGTTTGTGGTTGCTTCAGCTGTGCCAGACGCTGCATCAGATGAACAGGCAGCAGCAGCTTCAATGCTCTTGGAAAAGTGGAGGTCATCTGCAGCTGCTAGAGATATATGGTGCAGCAAAGTTTCCTCTGGTTCATGTGACTTCCCTTGTGTGAACATGAGTAAAGGCGCCACAGCAGCTGCTGGGGGTGTGGTGCACTGGTGCTTGTCTACAGCTGTCACTCAAAAGTAAAAGGAGGCACGTAAAAGAGAAAAGAGAGCGTCTGCTCCCCGCGATGCTGCTCCCGTTGAGGGCATGCATGTTATCATTTAGAGTTTCCCAGAAGAGAAGCAAAACAAGCAAACAAACAAAAATGAATGTGGGACATATGCAGAAAATACTCTCCAAGTGATGACAACTGGATTAAACCAAGAGAAAAACTCTCATGCTGACAAATGAGCATCCAAAATTTAATAAGGCTGTGCTATGATGCAAAGATCAACTCCGTCTTTCTGCAAGTGTGTGTGTTTGGACTTACCAGTGAAGATGGGGCAGAGCTTGGCCCAGCAGGTAATCCCACCTTCAGAGGTGAACTGGCCCAGTGCAACCTCCAGAAAGAACACCGGCAGGCCACCCCCGAACAGGAAGATAAAGTAAGGGATGAGAAACGCACCTGTGAAATGCATACAGAAGTCACTTTAGGGACTAACATGTTCCTTCCAGATCACCTTTTTTGATGCAACCCTCCAGCATAGGACGCATTTCTCCCACCTACCTCCACCATTTTTATAACACAGGTAAGGAAAGCGCCACACGTTTCCTAATCCGACGAAGCCTCCGGCCACGGACAGGACAAAGTCGAGTTTACTGGCCCACTTCTCCCTCTGAGGGGCCTTTCCTTCAGCCTCATCTTCAGGCCGGGTGCCTGGGCTCTTTCCGGGCGAAGGTTTGAGGGTATCCTTATGAAAGTCCTTCAAGCATTGGAGCTTCTCTTTTTGTGCCATGCTGTGGATGGAGGAAAACAAACAAACAAAAAAAGTGGGCACTTGAGATGGAGACGCAATGCAGAGGTGAGACGGATAATACCGAGACAAGGAGATAATACTGTCCCCTGACTGCATTACCACTTGCTGTGTGAGCAAATAATACACAGTCCGATACTGTTAATCTTGCTAATCTGAGTAACTGATGTATGGAGGTCATTTCAACTGAGGAACTATTTCGGGAGCTTATTTGCATTGAACAATAGTGAATTAGAGAGTGAAGATTACTCAAACTTCTTAACTCAAAACAAACCAATCCAGACACTGACTATGAGGAAGCGAAGAAAAGTGTTTTTCTAAAACAAGATCTGAAGGACATGGCAATGTTCCCTGTTTTCTACTAATACTCTGCACCTCAGGGTGGTGCCTCCACTCAGAGGGGGGCGCATTGTCACTGAAGGAAAAGGAAGGAGATTGCTTTGGGAGTGGTATAATATCTAACCTGAACTTGAGGGGCAACTTTCCCCTCGGGTTTCTCCTCTGCCTAGCAATCAGCCCAGCAAGCCGTAAGACAAATTTAGCAAGCTGGATATACTCCTTCAATTCCCAAAGCGGTGGCTGCTTTCAGGAAGCTCCAACAGCTTAAGTTCACTTGTGTGTTGACATTGTAAATCACCATTCCAAGAAAGACAAGATTTCTTATTTCAGCAGGGTATCCCGTTTCTCCACAAGAGCAAAAGAAGAGGAAAAAAAAACCTTAATGTGAACAGGAATAACTCTGCAACATGTGCCATGACGGAAAATAACAGAAGTTCTGTGCTGGCACATTTTAACAAGCAAAAAAGAGAATGTCACAATTACTTGTAGCACATGAGGCAACTTATAAAGAGTCAAAAAAAAGACTTCCTCTTATTTTATGTGCGTTTCAAACAAAGACAAAGCTGAAAGAACAACATCAAACACTTCCCCTTAACCCTTGAGGCACGCAAAGGAAATTTACAATCAGACGCTCAGAAGAACACGCTCAAACAGATGAAATTGAACTCACTTTTAAACATTCTGGTCACTTTGGCAACAGACAGTAACAACTTGAAAACACTGCACCAGTCAGCAGAGTAACGATGAAGAATTTCCTTCTCAGAAATGGACAGAACCAGCTCTCATGTTTCTACAGGGAACTGAGTGCCTCCTCTCTTAATTGAGACTCCGTGTACAGCATGTCTCATCATTTTCTAGGACTTTTCCCTTCCTGTTGTGCTTGACAAGTCAACTTGAACCACTTTCCATTCTCAAACCTGGTTACATAACTGGATCAGTTCTTGCACTCTATTTTCTCATCCTGTTTCTCTCCCTCTTTATCCCTTTCTCCCTTTTTTACTCCCGTCTGCACAGCATTATGCGCCTTCACCTGCTCGCTTGGCATTAGGAAACTGCCAGATAAGACTTAGTGGAAACTGCTCTTGTGGTTCAAGCCTGATATGCTTCACCAGAAAATCCTTGACCATATAATAAGGAAAACGTAAAGCTTCTTCAATTTTCTTGTTGATGAAAGAGAAATCACAGCTTTTGTTCTGTTTTCTGATAATATAATTCAAAAATAAAATCAACAAAGCCTATTCACAGTTCTTTCCAGGATAAATGTAAGCTTTCAAAATACAAAAAGCATTAGACTACTGAAGAAAACACATGTAACCACAGCAGAAGGAATCTTGAAGTAATTCAGAGAACTTACATTTCCTTCATGGCTGCATCTATGTACACTGTTCCTCTCTCTCAGCCGTCACCATTCCTCTGTACTGAATGCCTTTATGTGACAGGGGTCACAAGAAGTGGAGCTGACAGCAGGGCCCGCCCCTTGGCTAAAGACAATTAAATCCAAAGTAGAGATTGGACACTGGCTCCCTGTGACAGACAACTCAGGTACCAACATGGGAGACTGTAAATTTCCACTTCTCACTACTCCCTGCCTACAAACATACACACACCACAGTGGTGGGGGTGGGGGGGATGACTGAGTGTCACACTAGCAAGCCGCACACACACGCACACACACAAGCTTCTGCCTCATGTTGGAAACACAGAGGACATTTCAGAGGAGGAGAAAAGCTGAGCTGCTCCTTTACTGTGGGTGGGCTTTGATTTATGATCTACTGCAAAGATGAACAATGGGTTTTAATGCCTTTTTATGCATATTTAAACAACATTTGAAATATGAATTTCATAATAAAACCCTTATAACATGGTTTCCAAGCATCTTTGGGTGAAAACTATTTTTATTTAAGTGCATGATGGGATCTCTCTTTTTTTTTAGTTCAGGATTCTTTTTTTATTAACCATCCTCTATCATGTGTTTTGTTATCTAGGAAATGTAAACGAGCAGAGGATGAGCTTATAACAAAGCCTAATAAGGTAATGTATCTTCTCTGCTTGTCCATGGTGTGTTTAGACACCAGTCACTGCTTCGTGAGTTTGCATGGCTGACTCGAGACTGCTGGCATGCAACAGTCAAATTAACAAGTGAGAGATTCCTGCGCACGATTGACAAGGTTAAAAGAGGGGCAAAAATCCGCTGACGACAATAAGTAGCCTCTGATAAATGCTTTTTGGGTTGTTTTCCTTTAAAGGGGGTGGGGGGGCTAATGAAAGACCATGCAGTGCTTGTAACTTGGAGGAAGTCAAAGAGCTACATTTCACGAAATGGCAATTTTCTTGAGACCATGTGACATCTTGATTTTTTTCCCCTGATAATCTCAAACTGGAGGCTCATTTTTGCACATTGTAAATACACTTTTCCACCTTCTACCTTCAGCTACGCTGCTTTGAAAGAATCCTAAGTTTGGGTTTTTGTTTTACATTTTCTTGGATTTAAGCTGTGTTTTGCCTTTAAAACCTTTGTATAGATCAGACTTGCACAGTTGAACCACTGTGTTGTGTTTGCTAAGATTAAAACACATCTACCTTAATCAGATACAGTCACATTTTCATTTATAAGAGAAACAATAACTGTCTTGCCATTTGAAATACTTTAATTTTAATACAATACTAAAACAAGGTTGGAACCGGGGCTTAGCAATCAAAGTGCTCAAAGCTTGTTGTATTATCAGCTAATAGCACAATAAAATAAAAACATAATATGTGAAAGTCACTTTAGCATGAAGGGAATATCACTGAAAGGCCTTGCATCCCAGTTTGGAAACTTTATTGTAGTACCTGCAGCTAAAAAAAAAAGCCTATCAACCCCTCAGACTTTATCTACTGAACGGGAGGATTGGGGTTACACGTCAATCAATCAATCATACACTAGACACGTGACAAGGCAGAGGAGGAAGAAGTAGGTTAAGTATGCACCATTAAGCATGATATAAGCTTGTAAACCACTTACTTCAATAGAACTTCTTCTGTCTCCCATGAGATTTCAAAACAAACATTTATCTATACATACAGTCAGTGAGAGGATATGTTTTGGCTATGGGAAATTAAAGTTTTCCAGGAATCTGGAAGAAACATATTAGGTTTTTGTTTTTTTGTTGTTTTTTGTTGTTTTTCTTTCCCACGTGATTGTGATACCCGGGCGAGCCTGAATGCCTCACGGCGGCTCAAACAGAAACGAGGAACGACGTCTTATCAGATATAAACAGACGAAGCCGAGTTCAAAGGCCAAAGCTCATTTGTTGTTATAGCTAAAGCATTTCCTCAAATTGTGTTTAGAGCAGAATTGACACATGTCAATTCCCTTAAAAAAAAAAAAAAAAGCTAGAGCTTTATACAATTAGAAATAAATGGAGAAGGTAGCTGCTCTGTAAAACCAAAATGCAGTAGATTTGTATTTCATGTGGGAGTAACACTATCTACTGCCTCCATCACATTTGAAATGTTAGAAAGAGTTCGTATAAGTTGTGTTCTTCTTTTACAGACGTCATGTATTAAAGTATTGCCTCATTCATCCATTAATTACGTGGAAAGAGAACACCGATTTACCTGTGCTCTTTGTTTTACTGTGCAGGTTGTTGTGTCTTGTCCTGCATCATGTGGTCAAGTTTGTTTCTTATACGAGCTGATGAACGTGTAATATTAGTTTGAGTGGAAAATCACCAGCTTCTTCGAGCAACAACTTCTTAAAGCGACAGTACCCTCACCTGGAGATAACCCTAACGCTCCCCGACTCAACTGTAACTGACGTGTTCTTACGGCTTTTATTCACGTTCACCTTGAATATTTATAGAAAAGTACAGCTGTTAAGCTATAAGAACACATTAACTTCTGTTAATTTGGTTATTTTAATTCGGAAAACTAAAGATCAATAAGAAAAAAAATCATGAAAACAAAAGTAATTTGGAAACTATTTTAGAGGTTTTGAAGGCTAAAACTGATTATTAGTGGTCAGTAAAATATTAAATACTATCGTAATGTAAGATAACGCAATTTTTTAAAGAAAACTGGTCTTGATATTGTCAAGTTGACCATTGGAATCAAGTGAGTTTCAATGTTAGTGGTTTAGGTTTCACTGTGAGTTGTGAGTGTCTGGTGAAATGTTTTGATATTGTTAGATATGAAATATGAAATGTGGCACGTAATATACCAATGGGATGAACAGACGATTTCACAGAAGACATTATACATATGGTGACTAGTAAACTATCTCAATTAAACCTGACCTCACTCCAGGCTTAATTAAGGCAGAATAACTGTAATCCATTTTGTAGTGAAGCTTTTACTGTATAATCATTAACACCTGTACTTTTCCAAATGACTGCTGTAAAACAGGAAACGATTTTGATGAATGACTCACCAAGAAACATGTCTTATCATGCTGGCTCATTTCCTTCTCAAATCCAGAGCTTTGCCTTTTGACGGGGGTGTCAGACAATGTTTCATTTGGGACCACATCAGCATTAAGTTAGCATCAAAGAGCCTGTTGTGCAGCAACTGCAAGACCAGTTATCTTCTTTTTTTTCTTTTTATCAATCACTCTATCTATATTTATGTAGCACTTTCAAAACAACAAAGGGTTGACCAAACAGCTTCACCATTAAAATAAAATAAAACATGGACTACAAAGATTATCATAAAACACATAAAAACCTGGAAAAAAAAATCCAATAAAAGTTTAAAAAGTGTTATGTGCCAAATGCCTTTCTGAATTCTGAATTTATAATGAAATTACATTAATGCCTCTGTATTTACCTCTTAATAAAATATATATATTCAACAGCCACTTCATTGGGTTCACCTGGTATACCTAATAAAGCGGCTGGTGAGTATAAACTCATTATGTAGAGGTGTGGCAGACACTTGAAAGACAAATCTCCAGGTGACTAAAAAAATGTACTGGCTCGTCTCCATTAGGCAGAAAGAGGTTTCTGCTTCCCTTCTTTAAATTGCTTTCACTCTCGATATGTTTTTCTTTTCTCTGACATTTTTGTTTAAACTCCATGACTAAAGCCCAACTCTGTTGAAGGAAATGGCTTAGTTTGAGATCCTTCCCTCCAGTGCATAGATGCCTCCAAGTAACAAAATCAAGATGTATTGTGGGAATGTCATTACACTTTCTGTATGTGTGCATAACAGTGTAGAACTGTAATGTAAGTACATAATTATCTTTGCATGATCTTTGTTGAATAAGGTGGTGCTCACGCAGTTATGATTAAACACATTCTAATAAATAATGATTTGACATATAATTTATTATTAAGTTGAAAGGATTAATGCGATTTTGTAAGTAATACATCATTGTGATTACCAAATAAACATGGGTCTAGCTTCTCAATTAAGAGGCTTGGGTGCTTTTCTAGTTCCTCTGGAGCTACATGAATAGAAAAGAGAAACTCAGAACATTAACCACAGCTGATTGTTCACTAATGCGGTCGATAGCAGAAGGCACGTCATCAGACATGTCAGACATGCCAGATTAGCTGTGTCACAACTGTAATTTTTTCAGACTGGGACCAACATGGAGCGCACAGCCCTGATGATGGCCAGTTTTATGTTTATATGCTACATACAAACACACATGCCCACTCATTACTTGAATACTTTGAAGAATGACCTCTTCCACTCACATCTGAGCTCTTTTTAATCTTTACGGATGAAATGCAACGGATAAGAAAAGACTGAGCTGAATCCATTCAGTCTTATTCAGACGTCTGAGTTCTCACGTTACCCATCCTGATTTTAAGAAGAAAATGACTGGAGGCTAAACAATTACACAATGGACTGAACAAGAACAATTACTAACAAAAGGAATTGGTAATTGGAGCTTTGGTTTATAACTAAAACCAATAATGAAATACATTTTTAAATCACTAATAAAGCCACTAATTCAAAAATATTATAACCCCTTACAAATGGTGCTTCTTAACATGTCATTTCTAAACACATTTGTAAAATTTCACAAGGATATATTTTGGATCTCTTCCAAACAAATCAGCCTAAACCAATAAGACATTTGTTTATAGTTCACAATATTTTATTCGGTTTTATTTCTATATTTCCAATATAAAATAAACTGTGGGGCATTTCACTGGGCTTTTGTTGGTTTTCCTGCATCTTACACAGAAACCCAGGAACTATCCCCGAAGCAAGCACCTAACATCACTTTTGACTGGACAAACTGTCAGAAATAATCAGACTAAGGAATTACAACTGTTCACCTTGACTGACTAAAAAGAGTGAGTGTTGAAAGAGGGAGGGTGTGCATTGAGAAAGAACAGACAGACACTGGGCAGGAACAAGATCAGACTGGTGACGAACTATAAACCAAAATCACAAAGCTCTGGAGACAGACATACCAGTTAAAAAACACAGGTGAATAAAGAGCAAAAACACAGCTAGGAGTGAATAGAGTTAAGTAATCATTGCGTCATGGGACATCTCCAAAAAGGCTTCAAGCTAGTTGCATAACTAAGAAAGAGTTTGATGTTTTTTTAATCACAGTGTATTGTGTCAGGTATATATCCTAAAGGTAATCCAGTACTTTATTAATCTAAATCATGAGTCATACAAAAGAGGTGACATTGCCACGTTTCTCTGAATCTGCTGTCATCATCTGTAAAGGACTAAACCTTAACAATACCTACTGTGTAAAGATAACAATATGAGCATTCACTCCAGTGAGCAATAATCCTGTGTACACATTGACACCAAGCATGTTGTATGGAGGCTCCAAATTGGACTTTGGCACCAGAAATTGGGAGGAGTTAGTTTCTGATCTGATAAGAGAGCACTCTTCTAAGAAAGAAATTGGTTCATACTTTCAGATAAAAGTTTAATCACATCCTGGTAACTGTCAAAGATGATGTCAGAAAAGAACAAATGCCAAAGGCTGCAAAAAGTGTGTCACAGATCATTTGAGACTTTTTTGTGCATAACTTTCAGTCTAATTAAAAGTTTATCAAATGTTCAGTAAGTTTCTTACAGCATTATTTAGCTAAAATAAAAGAGGGAGTCAGAAATTGCAAACAGGGTATTAACAAATATAACTTTCCTTTCCATATATAATACAAATATGAATAATTAAAGAAAAACAATGTGCTGTCTACCTTACACGTGGACTGAAAGGAGAAGGTTATTTCAGCTCATTTTTATTTATCATCAAATAGCTGGGAAAGGGATATCAGCTTTTTTGTTTGCCACCGTTGTTGTCTTTATAGTTGTGGTGTAGCCTTCACCATCCCCAGATATTTAAACCCATCTTTTTAAAACAGTTATTATCATACTTACTTTTTTTGTGTGCATGGCATTTTATACCTTTGAAGTGAAAGATCGCTCATATTCATAATGCACACTGTAGCAGCTGCACTGTTGCCAAAGTTGTTCAAGGCCAGCTTTAAAAGCACTTACCCTCCAAAAAACAGGAAAAGAAGACATATTGACTCACATGCACTCTCTGCAAGAAACAGACGGGGAAGAATGATTTTGCAATTTTTTTTTTTTTTAAATTGATCAAACTCAAATTACAGGGAAGTTGTGCAGAGTACTTCCTTTTTCCTGCTGCATACATGTTTTTACTTATTTTGACAGACGCCACAGAAGCAGGACTTCAAGTCAGGGTTGTGAACAGTGTTTTTCAAAGCCATCCAATCCGCTTGAGTTTCAGTGATGGTTTCACCCCGCAGAGAACAAAAGGTCTGTCAGCTGGACAACTGCCTTCTCATTCCTGAGGGTGAAATGGCAAGGAAACAGGAAAGTGACTGAGGAAAAAAAAAGGTCACTCTGTAGCTGTGACAAAAAAACAGACTTGAATCTAAATTAGCTGAACACTCACACAGAAACTTTACCTAATGGATATCTAATTCCAGTGCAGTCATAACCCAAAATGATGATGAAGATTTCTATAACAATAAAAACTGACTTCCTGTCCTGGCCCACCACCTGCAGGAGATGCCACGAGGCTTCAGGCATTGATCGTCTAATATTCACATGCTGAAACCAGATGTTGGAACATGGAAGGTTGCTTCACTGATGAAGAAGGAGCCAAAACTCGTGCTTGATGATGAGAGATACTAGATATAACTGGTTTCACCTACACATACAGCAGAAGTTTTGAAACTAATGTCCTGGAAAGTAATTGAACTTTTCTTCCACTCTGCAAGTCCCTTGGGCGAGGGGCACCAAGCAGGGATTTGTTTACTTGCAGTTTCCCATTTTTACAGAGTTTTCCCCTGTAAACAAGAAATACTTTCCCTGCGCCTAAGGACTGTGGCAAAGCCTCTGACTGTTGTTAGCATTTATCCCCCTAATGATGCATCTGATGCAATGCCATGTAGTCTTGTGAAGAATTTCCTCCCCTTTGCATATGACTGATGAAATTACTCTACATTATGCCATCGCTGATCAGAAATTGTTTCCCAATCTTGTGATAAATGGCTGAAACACCAACTGAGACTGGGGTACACAACCACTGAAGTGATGGTGAAGTGAAGTGATCATCATCAATACATCACAACCCCAAAGACAGCATTTCACAAATGAAAACTGATCCTATACCTCTATTTTTTAATTTTTCTTACCTCTGGGTGGGAGTAGAGGGAGGTAGAGTGAATGGCCCAGCCCGATGGGGGAGTATTTAGGGGAGCAGCATGGTCCAGACTATCTCCCTGACTCTACCTTCCCCACCCATCTCTCTCGTCTTCTGCTCTGATTATCCCTCTCCTCACACATCTTCACACAAGGCAAGTGCTATGCAGAGTCATTGGGGTTTGGAACACTTAGTCCTGCTGGTAGAATCAAGTAGCCATTATTATTGTACAAATAAAAAAATTACTGAACTTCTGTAGGCACTGACTGTCACAGTTTGCAGTCCTTGAAACAAGGTCTGACTTCTTAAAGACTATAACTAAAAAAAAGTAACTAAAGAAATATGAAGACCACAAGCTTATGTGAACTTTGGCTTTGTGCTTTTAGAAAACGTTTGTTACTACTAAGCCTCATATCCGTCAGGTTTAATGTGAATAAATGTTTTAACGTCTGTCTTTGATGCAATTGATGCAAATTGATGTCTTGCTGCTGACACTGAAAATTAATTCAGTTTTATTTATATTTTGTGTTAGGAAAACAAAAAATAAAGTCACCTTCTTGCTTTGAGCCCCAGCACATAGATTTCAGAATCAGAATCAGAATCACTTTATTGCCATTGTGACTAAACAGGTTTACGGACTAGGAAATTGCTCTGGTGTAACGGTGCAGATAAAACATGGAATAATGTAAAGTAAAAATAGAATAAAAATAAATACATGTGAATAAGCAAAATAAAATAAAATACTCAGAATAAGTTCAGGAGAAAAAAATCTACAATATGTACATGTGTAGCATGTTCTTAACATGTAACATACATGTTCTTGTCCTCCTTGTAGTAAACTTGATGCATTGGTATTTGCAGGTTTTAACTGCATTGTTTGAAGCGTATGGGGCCAGAGGTTGTTGTTCTATCACTAGATTTAGCCTGTCTGTGCTTAAAGGAGGTCTGTCTAAGGGCAGAGCAGTCACATGGTGACACGGTAATCCTGCCTCACATGCAGACACTGTTGCAGAGCCGACCATGTTATACACTGTCAAGATTTTCACGCAACTCAGGTGGAGCATACACACACAAAAAAAAAAAAAAAAAAAAAAAAAAAATGAAGACAGACACATAATGAGGCATAAAGAGAGCATGGATCTGAATCGCGTCACAGATACAAGGAGAAAAATGGCATTCACTAAAGCCCTGCATTGTTCCTGTGACGCATTTGCTAGATATATTTACTCAGCTTTGTCAGAACCCGCTGTCTTTGACAAAGCTGACTAATACGACCACTGCTCGCTTGCTTGTCTGTGCCTTGGCTGCTAATGCTTCAAGGGAGCATGCAAGACTTAATCCAATATTACCGTGGCTATGTTAAGTGTAAGCATCTGACCGTGACACTTGTAAGCAGAGCTGACACGTAGACCAGGGAGATAAACAGAATTCCTTGTTGATAAGCTTGGGCTGCAATAAGAGTTTGTAAAAACTTCTAGGTATCTACAAGCCTCTGCTTGCATGATGTGGCAGTGGAAATGTTGAGGAAATAACAGTTGAACCCTTCTCATTTCAAGATAATCCTCCAAAGACCTTATTAAGGGGAACGTGTTGTTTAATTCAGAGAATGTGTAGGGTTTACAGTGCCATTTGTTACGTAAGGGTTGGCTGGGATGACACAACACTGTCCCAAGTCTGTAATCTGTCTGATGAAAGGTAAATTCAGGTTTTCTGTAGAGCCAGTCTGGTGTAGAACTGAGCATGGACAAACCTAATTTATCTATATTCCTCTTACTTTGTCTCAAAATGAAAGTGCTCTTTGAGTGCTCAAGCATCTATAAAAATCACAGTGAAGACATGGGATGGGGTGAAGACGTGTAGCAGCCAAAGCTTTTCAGGTCAGTCCCTGCTAAGCATGGGCTTACACTCTCCCCCTCTCTTACTCTCCCAGGTGGTAATCTCTAACTAATAGCAAATTAGGATATTGGCAATGACAACAGCACTGAGTTATGTATAATGTGGCCTAGGAGGATGTATCATGCAGGGACAAGGTCGCAACTATATGCCTGTCTGTTCACAGACACATTTAACACCTATCAGGCACATCGCTTGATCTGAAGTCATGGGTGGTACACATAAATATTATGTAACATCCATAACAAAACAGAATCTGCGTTTTCCAGTGGTAGATCTAAAAGCTTTTAAACCAGAGGGGTTTTTTTTCTCTGTCTAAATGCCCGTGGGAAGTGGTGAGCAATAAATCCAATGTGCCTCAAGCTCCAAATAAGGATCATTGAGCTTAAACCACAAATAAAACGAGTGAGCACATGACTGTGCAAAACAAGTGGTGAAATGTCACAGAAATAAAAGTTATGAATAAAAATGACTGATTTTTTTCTGTTTTCTCTTTCATGTCACTTAATCTTTCTTCTCAGCAACAATGAATCTACTCTGATCTGGGTGATTCAAAACTACTGACATGTGTTAATAATACCTTACTTAATTAAAAAAAAACACAATCAGTATTCTTTCAAAAGCAGATTTTTTTTTTTCAAATATTAACGTTTTCTATCTCTAGCTAGATTTAACATTCATGAATGGAAGGGTGTTAATTTTTTTGTCATGTGAATTTATAAAGAAAAAAAACAAACAAAAAAACAATCCAATTCATAGCTCAAAAACTGCTACATAAATGGAACCTAATTTGATGGGCAGCACGATGGCTTAGTGGATACCACTGTTACCTCACCACAAGAAAGTTCCTGGTTTGATTCCTGGGGCTGGCAGGAGTCTTACTGTGTGGAGTTTGCATGTTCTCTTTGTGGTTACGTGGGTTTTCTCTGGGTACTCTGGCTTCCTCCCAAATAGATCTATGTTAGTTTGGTTGATGATTCTAAATTGCAAGCATGTGTGGGGTTTTTTCATATATGTGGCCCTGCCATTAGACCGGTGACCTGTCCTGGGTGTACCCCTGCCTTTCACCAGTAATGAGCTGACCCATGTGACCCTGTACAGGATGAGGTAGGTATAGAAAATGGACGGGTGGATAACTGAAACCATGAGGTATGTAATCTGTTAGCCCTAATGGAGTTTTCTTGAGAAGTGCTGGGAGTGGGGGCAGGGGAGGGGGGACCTAGCTCTTTATGATTTGTTTCAAATAACATCCAGAAATCCCTTTAAGTAAATTTTACACAAATGTAATTTAAAACTTAAAATTTTTACACTATCTCTATCACTCAAATAATTTTCAAACACCAGTGCAACCCTAAGAATTAAATAATACATTTGCATTGCCTCAAAGCACATTTAAGTGCAGCACTTTTAGTTCACAGTCTTCATTTGTTGGATCTTTTTTTTTTTTTAGTTTCATTGTAAATTATGTTTAAATAAACATAAATATATAATAATGGTTTAAATAGCCATTAAGACATAGGTATCAAAAACATGTAAGGGAGTGACTCACTTAGAAGGGTTTACATCTGAATAACAATGAAAGAAAGGCATAAAGTCGATGAATTATACACAACTGTGTAACATGGCTCATGTTATCAGCTTTATATCCGACCACCTGCAGCCTTTCCCATCTGCTCCAGTATAGGATGAATAGAACATGTGAGCCACATATAGAGGAACATAGAGATGAGCATGTTGGGAACAGTAGGCCAGATGGTGTGAATGACACAACACTGCATGTTTTGTACGCGTTATCCATATGGCACCTGAATTGTCCAATGAGGGAACCCTTGAAATTAGTTAGAGGAAATAACTAAAATTAAAGTGGATGACTAGAAAAGGATTTTAGATGTGAAGGTAAATTGAGCAGCATGGTGGCTTAGTGGTTAGCCCTGTTGCTTCACAGCAAGAAGGTTCCTGGTTTGACTCCTGGCAGGAGTCTTTCTGTGTGGAGTTTGCATGTTCTCCCTGTGCTTGTGTGAGTTTTCTCTAGGTACTCAGGTTTCCTCCCACAGTCCAAAAACATGTATGTAAGGTTGATTGACAACTCTAAATTGCCCGTAGGTGTGAGTGTGTGTGCTTGTTCGTCTATGTATGTGGCCCTGTGATGGACTGGCGACCTGCCCAGGGTGTACCCCTGCCACTTGCCTGCAATGGGCTGGGATTGGCTCCAGCAGGCCCCTGTGACCCAGTAATGCATTATGTGGGTATAGAAAATGGATAGATGGAGGTAAATTGTCTGGAACTAAACCTGCCAACACTGATCCTTATCAGTAATGGCCAGATGATATCTTTTACTCATAAAAGAACCAGTAAAGCATAGACGGTTGCTGTTTTTCCTTCTCAGCCTGCTTCTGTCCTGCTGTTTGCTCCAGGTGCATCAATGAAGTCTCACAGCCCTGAGATTCAAGAGCCATGGCATTCTAACTCTTGTGGCTCTTTTCATTTCTTTTACTTCTTCTCTTTAGGACTTTAAGAACACATGACAGAAAAATTCATTATAACTTGAATGGTGGGGGAAACTGTCACAGCACAGACTAATGTACTTTGAAAAAGAGGACTACTTAAACAGAAACTATAATGATTGATAATGGGATCTGAGATCTGAAAACTGAATTTGAAACAGGCCTTCACTTGTACAGAGAACGACATCCCTACAGCACAGTCGGGAAGAGCAAAAAGAGGATCTGGTTAGCGGCTTCAAAGGCTGCTAAGAGTGTTATTACTGCTGTGTTGACGGAGATTTAAGTGTGAGTCATGTTTACTGAAAACCAAAGTGTTGTGCAACCATGGAAGAAAAAACTAAGCTAAGGTCATGCTGTTGCCTTTGGAAGGCTGTAGATGTGCAAGGCCATGATTTGAGCATATTAGCATTGCTAACATTTGCTAACTGGCACTCAATGCAAACTGACTTTATGTAATGGGAGCGTCAATGGTCTTGAGGGCATTTGATGTTGCTAAAATAAGCCATTGGAAAGATTTCAGAATGAGCCAATTATAGCATCAAAATCTTTACAGTTTGTCCAACTGAGGATTAGTGTTAGGTAGTTTCATTTCATCCACTTAAAGTCAAAGTTACTGTCTTCTCCTCACTCTCTCAAGAAATGTCAATATCATGGTTTTCTACAGGAAAAATTGTGGAATCATTCTCTTTATGTACCAGCTGTTGTTATATTTTAAGGAAAAATGCAAATTTTGTTTTGGTGCCCGGCTTTATTACTCTCCAAAGCTGCAAATGTTCATCTTCTAAGGAAATCTGAAACCCAAAAACTTAGAATATATTGGCTTAATTCAGACGATTCATGTCTGGTATGCTCTTTAAATTAGGTTTCAAGAGCCTGTTCATTTATAGCTTCATGGTTTAAGTTTGAGGGCTTACGATAAAAAAAAAGTTTGGATGCTTTAATGTGGACAAAATTAAACATTATTCTTTTTCTTTTTTTACAAGCAACATTATAGCTACATTCCTGCTACACCTAATCTCAACTCGTATTTTAGATCTTCTGTTTTAACTTAAAATGTAAAAAACAAATTATGAAGTGTGAGGCAGCCACTCATTCTTTGTTTTAAATATATCAAACCAGCCACTAGATAGCCATTGCCAAAACTGTTTCATCTTGATGCCAATAAGACAAAGCTGATAGTCTTAACAAATGTCTTTTTGGCAGTTTGAGAGCAATGTCTCATGTCTGCATTTGTCTATTTAGTGGAAAACATTCATTTAAAACAGTCAACAAGTTCTAAGAAAATAAATTATTAAAAAATCTGCCCTTTAGTGTGTACTTTGAATCGGAATTAAAGGATGAGAGTGCATTTATCATCCCTGCTGAGCCATCCTAGGTTGAAACTCAGTCCTCCTTGACTCCAGTGACGTTTGTCGTGGCCCACGATGATAAATGGCACCAAGGTCTCTGTTTCTGCACTATTTTGTGTTATCAACAAATTCTCTTGCTTGCCCTGCCAGACTTCCTCAGCCCTTTTCATGGTCCCCTACCAGCCTGGAGCAGTGATTTTCATACACTGTCCACACTGGTGTGCTGTGGCAGATTGTCACATGTGCTTTGGGAAATGATCCAATTTCATTTACTTAGTCCAAAGGGGGAAAAAAATAGATACTGCAAATAATATGCCATTGTTTAGCACTTGTGCCTAAAGTGTTGAGACTTGCAAAATAGCTAAATACTAAATAGTTGATAGCAGCCTAACAAACGTATTCATTTTAAGACAATAATAACGAGTAGAAGTGGTGCCGATAACAAAATGTTCAACTGTGATGGATGAATATGTGAAAAGAAAAACTGCAGACACCAAACTGGGCCCTGAATAAAATTCAAATCTAGGTGAAGAGTGCATGAGTGGTGTTAAAAAACATAAATAACGGTCAGTTCAAGCAAAAGTTATCCTTCATTTGTCTTTACTGTCACCAGAGATCCAACTGCATCGACTTCAGTAAGCCTGGTGTCTGAGCTGCATGTGTACCTTCAATTCCTCCCAGGAAATCAGCTTTGTGTTTATCTAAACAGGTCAAGATTTCACATTGAGGGAGTACTAAATGATCATATCCTATAGACCTTAATACCAGGCCATGATGTGGTATTTTGTGATTTTTTTTTTTTAAGTGTTGGTGTGCCATGGTATTTTTTAAAAATTATTTTAAACAAATGTGGATTTAAAGAAGGTTGAAAGCCACTGCTCCGCAGGGTAATGCAGTCATTTTGACTATGACTGAAAGCTTTTCCAAACCATATTCCCACAACTCCTTCCCAAGAACCTGAGGAAAGGGCTTTCCTGAGTGACTGATTCCAACCACTGAATCAGGTGCCATCATAAGAGGTTTAAAGTTATGGCTCAAACGTGAGAGTTGTTTTTTTTTGTTTGTTTGTTTGTTTTTCTTTAGTCATTGCTTTTATTGTTTTCAGCCCTATCTCTGGTATTTTGAAAAAAAAAGAACATGTTACAGACATTTCATTAAAACCTCAAGAAATTCCATCAACTTGTGGGGGAAAGGTTTAATATTTCTCCTTTAAATATTTAGGTTTTTGCAACAAAGCACCTTCAGTGCTGGTTCAGTTGGAGGCTTTCTAATATTCTAAAATCGGCACTCAGCGTCTTTGAATGTTGTCAGACACGTTGCATTGTGCAGGATTTACAACGACTGCTTAAAGCATCATTTAAAAATTGTGTTTGCATTTTCTTTAATAAATATTGTTTGGCATTTCAGTAGCACCTGCTGGCATTTATGGATCCCACTCAAAACAGCAGGTATAAATCTTAAACGTAGCAGCATTCATAAATGTCGGTTGACACAACAAAGAGCAATCACAAAAGGCAGGTATTGATCGTGACAACTTTCATAAATTTAGACCAGGTATACTAAAACATGGGTTTTGAGGGAAAGGCAATTTCTTATATAAATACTGTGATCTGTCTTTTGTGCATCCTAATCCTTTAAGAGCACACTAAAGGAAAGTTCAAATTATATCAGAAGAGTCATAATGACATAATGATGTGGCTTTACTTAAGTTTTGTGTATATAGAACAAAAGCAAAACCTTTCTTGAAATGTTCCAGAGTTGAACCAGCTCTGAACTTCCTCCAGCACCTGATTCAAGTTGGCTGAAAAAGGGGAACGAAAGTAACTCCCTTTGGTGTTTACTTTGGGTTTTGTAAGGTTGACGACCTCCTAAACAAACAAAAAACTACCCAACATGCTGAAGGACAAGGGAACCCAACCCCACCGTCTCTAAAACACAGACATGTTTACATAATGTTTAAATACCAAATAAGGCTCACTGAAGAAAGTTTCCTTTTTTTTTTTGGTAATATACAGGCTACATGCATTTAAACATATCCAGAAAGCCGTGCACCACATGGCAAGCAATCCCTAAGTAAAGTAGCAACTCGAACAAGCATCTACACATGCTTTCAAAATTCAATAATATTCCTAGATAGCAATCTATTAGAGCTACTCCCAGTAAACTGGGGCAAATATGAGTATATCATCCCCTCAAAATGTCCAAATTCCTCAGAAAAGTATGATAACGGTTTAAGTTTCACTTTCAAGTAGTTTCAAGGTTTCTCTCTGGCCTGCAGAGTGTAGGGTTGTGGAGATACTGAATCTGCAGCTAAGAATCAGTTTGACTTGAAAGCATAGCCTCCACGGAAAGTGAATAACTTTAATTTTAAGACATTTGATATTCATTTGTCTGACAATGGACATACTGGTTCTGCCCACGTAAGACTGAATAACACTGAGTAGCTTTGCTACAACAATAAAACATTTGTAAAGGAATTTTGCTGGTGTAATAACTAATTGGCTTGTTTGTGCTTGTCTTTTTCAGCTTGTGAGCCTTTAGCAGACTGGGATGGAAGCCAAGGTTCTGTTTTTTAAAGGATGGTCATAGTGTTGAACTGTAATATGTCCTAACAATATGTTTGCTCCACTGCAAGATTTGAGCATAAAGACTTAGTGTTCCATTAAAATGACAAACAGCTCTATATTAACCTCTAAGACTATTTAAAAGGAGCCTGGTGGAGTCCACACAGGTACCAAATATATAGTATAGAGCAAAGATATTCATAGATATACTTAACTCACTGCAAACTTCCTGTGTAACTTATTTCCTACATTCTTCCTCACAGTGTTGTAAACTTGTGATAAATAAACAGCTATCAAACAGCTCCACGGACACATAGGTTAGTAGAGTCATTCGTTTTTTCCTTTTGTCTTTCTCAGACTTGAAAATATTGAATCAGTTGACGAAACTCACCCATAGCCAGCTGGGAGCTAAAATGAGAAATGGCGCCACCTTGAGGTACTTTCTGGAATATGTTTCATTGACAGTAACATAAATCAAAAGTACATGTTCTTGCTACATCTTTATTCTAAATAACCTAAATAGTCTAAATAACATAATAAATAATAATAGGAGAGTGTGGTTGTTTGTTTGTATGTTACCCCACAATAGCCGAGCGGCCTGTCCAGGGTGCACCCCTGCCATTCACCTGCAGAGAGAGACCCCTGACATAGTGGATGGATGGAATATGGCTTAATGCTTATACTTCAGCAATGCTACTGACCACATTTCAGTCTGTACATGAGATGCACAGAAAATAGAATATTATGGTATTATTTATATTATTTTCAAAGAAAAAGAGGGATGAAAGGTCTAATGTTACACAGAATCTCTACCTTCAATCAAGTAAGGCATGCATTAAATATTCGCAAGCATCAACACTAAAAAACACAGCCAACAGGTAAGAAAAATTTTGAAATGTACTCTTATTTTAACCCGAAACTTAAATGGTATGTGGCAGGAAAACAGAAGACTTATATTAACTGGTTAAATATGGGTCTTGGGTCTTATTTGGACCTTTCAGCTCGAACATTAAGACTGAGTGTTGGACACGAAAAATTTTGACAAGATGAAGCACCAATAACCTCGAATCATCATCTTTCAAGATTTTTTTTTTCTCACAGCATTTCTCCCTTTAAGACAATGGTTCACCACTGTCCTTCCAGATGTAATGTGATTTTAGTGGTTTCAGCTATCTCTTAGTTTTTTTCTTTGTTTGCTTGATGGAGACCAATAAAATGATCCTTTTGAAATATAGATCCATCTTCTCAACTAACACACACCCTTGCGGTGTAAGTTCAAGTCCATCCAGCAGTTGATGACAGATTTCATCAACAAGCTGAGGTTCCCCGTCATCCCTGTAGCAGGTAACATATTTGAAAACTATTATCCGAATGAGTAATTCAACTCTCAGAAGCCACAAAGAAACAGATCAAAATTCATGAAAAGCTGGACAAAACACTTCTGCTTGCAAAGAACACATTTAATTTTATGTTATCTTAACTTCATGTTCTGGTACACAACACAAGGGTTGCTTGGGGGGAAAAAAACTTCCACCATTTTAGGGTTTTACAAAGTGCATGAGTACATAAAAGGAAATTGACAGCAAGTTTTCACACTGGTGTAATATCACTGTTCTAACAGTGAAGGGTTGCAAAATCCATACAAATACAAAATACATATTTTAAACAACATCAAAATAAGTATTTCAGGAAAATCATTTATTTGCTGAACAGAGGAAGGGCACAGAAACCTCTCCTTATTTATAGTTCTGATCGTTAGAGCATGCATGGGCTCAACTGGTGCTTTTTTTTCCTGTAACATAAAAATTCATGATGTCTATGATATATAAGAATATATTCCGGGCCAAACGACAATTGTGAGGAGCAGAAGAATCAGGCAGTCTTACTTCTAGCAGTTACAACTATTGTCTAAAAAAGGCTCATGCATTTGCAATGTTTTTTCACAGTCTATCTTGAAGAATTGAACATATACACCTCTTGCCGTAAGCATCATCTTAGATCTGCTATGTTTATCTTTAAGAAGCTTGAAGTGGCCAACAAACAGCTGTCTCTGATTATACCCTCAGTAACATCAAAACCAGCTTCTCTGAGTCCAATACACCGCAGACTAAATAAAATGTTAAAAGATACAAACATATAGGCGCATATGTTTTTTTTTTAATCTTTTTTTGCTTTTTGTCACCACAGATCTTCGCTATTCTGTCAAAAGTTCAATGTAAAATTTCCACAGCAGCTGCATCACAAACGTGCCAACCTCTTCAGCAGTCAATATTAATGCTGGACAGCAGCTCCTCCAAGGCCTCCAGCTTCTGATTGGCCTCCTCGATCGCGCTGTACGTCTGGACGTTGCTGGCGATGTGGTAGCGGATGTCGTCCACCAGAGGGACAGAGTCCGTCTCCTGTCTCTCCTCCACTGAGGCGGCATCCTCTTTTATGATGTCAGCAAACTCAGCCTGCTCCACCAGCTGTGAAAGAAGGGCGGGACATATGGGAGGTGTGAACTCACCTTCGGGGGGTGGCAAGCATGTCTGACTAGAATATCCACAACATCGACCTTAACTCACATTATGAAAATCTAGCAAGAGTAGCTCCCAAACACAGAAACTGTAACATAATAATTTGATATCATGTGGTGTTGTAGTCAAGACCACCTGAACGGAGAATAAGCAGGACCAAAGCAGCAATTTGGAAACTAAAGAAACATCTTATGTCATCCAGTCATAATGAAGCTCACACCAGTTTCATCACAGAGACGGCGGCACCCACCCGTTCAATGATCTTGGCCATGAACTCCGTGCACTGATCTTCGAGCCGGGAGAGACGGAAAAGTTTGGCCGTCTTCCACATGTGCAGAACATTTTCCTCACAAATGGTCTTAGCAAGCGTCTTCCCACAGAGGCGTTTCAGGCCCGGCAGTAGATACATGTCAGCCACGCACAGCACATCAAACACGTTCTCCATCGTCAGCTGGACATGAACAAAGATCAGTCAGGCATCAAGAATAATCAGACGCTTTCAAGAGGAATCTGTGCTCGTCTGTGAGGAGTTCTGAGGTCACAGAGTGAAATCACAGTAGTGATGGCAATTTCTCAAACTTTCTCAAATTCTGTTATTACCAAATCAGTTATCTTGAACATAGTTAAGTAAAACAGGACAAGAACAAAGAATACATGCAGATATTCAATGTTTCAGTGATTAAGAATGAAGACATGTCAGACTGTGAAAACCTGAAGACACAACAGCTCAGATAATCAGAGGATGCATGATCAAAGCAAGTTAAGCTGTAAAAATAATATAACCACAGGTATCACCATCTTTCATTAGAAGTGCAATATTCATTCTCTCTTAGCTGTTTATTTCCTCCTCCAGCTTCTCCAGGATATATCGGGCTCTTTAGCTGCTAAAATACCCCACACCACTCTTCAGGTGGTATCTACATTTATCCGTCAGCTGTTTAATGCTGGGAGACCTTTTCTGCTGCAAACACCTAATTGTTGGAGCCAAAAAACTCCCATCAGTTTCAAAACAGTCATATTCATAAAACTGTGACAGAATAATAGACAGAAGTTGTTAAAATCAGTGACTTAACAACAATCAATAGTTAAGCCAGCTCGACCCAAACCACCTCGCCTGCAGCCCCACAAGGGTCTGTAATCTCATCTTTACTTTATCCTTTACACAGATGACTGCATAAGGTAAGATCAAAACTATATATATATATATATATTTTTTTTTTTTTTTTTTTTTTTTTTTCA
>JAOWBL010000022.1:11043937-11065469 GCA_028564865.1 Zenarchopterus dispar
CTCCACCGTTACATCAGAGCAATTTTCTAGTCTGTAAACCTGTTTACTGGCAATGGCAATAAAGTGATTCTGATTCTGATGAGGGGGGAAAAAAAATCAAGGTTTGAGAAGTCAGCTAAATGAATTTTGCAGCTATGAACTCATGCGATTCATTTAAACTGCACACACTGTACCATGCATAAGTTTTACAACGTTATTTCACAACTACAGGGTGCGACTCTCTTCTCTTGGGCCAGATGTGGGCGTGCTTCTAGGCAGCGTTGTCTGTAAGACACAGCTCAGGGTTAAAATTCCCGAATAAACTTCCTGTTTTACGCTCAGCGCCGTTAAAGCAATCGGGCTTCAGCACAGCTGTCTTTCTCCTCTTTTAAAGACACCTTTTGACATCAGTTTTTGTTTGTTTTCCATCAACACTCCATCCGAGGTAAACTACAGTTTCATTATTAGTATTCTAAAAATTCAAATGCACTTTTATAAAGATCCTGGTTGACAGCTCTTGGAGTTGAAGAGAGATTCTTATATTTTACATCCTTAATTTTTTGTGTTAACATGAATCGTATGGTGCTTGCTGTCTGACAGTGGAAGAAAATTATTCTAACTTTGTATTATAATTCATGTATCCTCCTCAGTGGATAAGACCATGGACAAAGGTGCTGTGCTGGCTCATTTCCTGAATTCCAAAGGCATCCCAACACTTCTTGGCGGAGAGCCCCCTGCCTACGTCATTACCAGCAACAAGTTCATACCCCTGATCGCAGCTGAAGATGAAGATGATAGCCTGCCCTCCCTCGATCATGCCATCCACACTGCCCTGTCTGCTGAGCCCAGATGCGTTGCGCTCATAGGTCCAGAAGGATCAGGTAAAACCACTGCTCTGCACAAGCTCTCTATGGACTGGGCAAAAGGAGAGAACCTTCAAAACTTTTCATACGTCTTCTATTTTCACTTCTGGGAGATAAATTCTCTTGAAGGCGCATTGTCATTAGAGACTTTAATTCAATGCAGTCACCATCGTATCCCTCCTGAGTCCGTGCCCCTGGTTGCAGAGAAACCTGAAAATGTGTTGTTTCTTTTTGATGCTCTGGATCAGTACAAGCACAACCTGGATCCCTCTGTCCATGCCATCTGCTCCGACCCAAGTCACGTCGTGCCAGTGTCCTGTTTAGTGGCCAGTCTTCTTCACAGATCCCTTCTGAGAGGAGCTGCCTTTGTGGTGGCAACCAGGCCAACGGCAAATCTGGAGTTTTTTAGTGGCACTCAGGTGGAAGTATTAGGATTTTTGAAGCCCCAACGAGAAGCCTATTTCAACAGCTTCTTCACTGATCTTGCTGCTGCCAACAAAGCACTGCTACACATGGAAAGGACCCTGGGCTTTTATGACTTCTGTGCTTCTCCAAGATTTTGTTGGACAGTTTGTTCTGCTTACAAGTCTCTTATTGATTCAGGTGCAGATCTCCCCGAGACGTTATCTCAGCTGTTTGCAGATATTCTAGTCCATCTGATTCAGAAGCTTTCATTAAGCGAGGCCCACAACAGAGCGCTGGTGTTGGCCCTTGGCAGGATGGCCTCTAACTTCTTTCTTGATCAACATTTGAGCTGCACCAAAGAGCACATTGATTCCTTTGGTTTTCAACAGTTTCTCAACTCATCTGATGTTTTCTTGTGCAAACATGGTGAACTGGAGTTGGATAAATGTGCCTTTTCCTTCCACTCTCAACTGATTCAGGAGTTTCTCTTGGCTCTGGCCTTTTTTTTGGACAAGCCGACATGTGATGGTGTAGAGAAGATGCTTGAAAAGCATGAAGGCAGTGCAAAGTTTCTAGAGTTCTTCTTGTCGGGCCTCTCGGAGCCAGCCCAGTACAGACAACTTGAGACCCCGCTGGGGAAGTTCGACTCTGATCGGATCAAGGATGTAAGGGGCTGGCTTATAAGCAGCTCAAAGAAAACGCTGAGCGGATATAAGAAGGCCAAGCACTACAGATGCTTCCACATACTCCAGCAGGCGCAGAATGAGAGTTTGGTGAAGGAGCTTGGCATTGCTTCAGGAGAGTTAGGCTTCGGTCATTTCAACCTGAGCCTCCAGGACTGTGTGGCTCTGAAGTACATCATCACATGCCTCGGTGGCATGGAGACCTTGAATCTGCGCGGTACCAACATTTTGACAGACAAGGCAGAAGTCCTAGCTTCAATATTTGGTCAGGTCCAAAAGATAAGGTAACCCATCTTTATAGAAATTTGGATTCAAAAGAAATTCATCTCATTCATTCAGTATTATACGGTATATAAGATTACTTTATTTTGTGTACCAGCTTATCACACAACACCTTTAGTGGAGAAGCTATCCATCATCTGGCTTCAGCTCTTAGCAGTGGGGTCACCAGTGAGCTTTTTCTTTCCAACTCCCACCTCAGTCCTGACATTTTTAAACTTCTCTGTGCTGGACTCAAAGATTCCAAGCTGCGACAATTAAAGTAAGAATAACCCCATTGATATTATTCCTATTTATTTATTTATTTATTGTTTGCCTTTAAAACATCTATCAAAGAAAGGAAAATAATTTTGGCTGTGTTCTTCAAATTTCGCTTTTAGTCTTGAAGTATGCGAGCTCACAGGAGCCTGCTGTGAAGACCTGGTTTCTGTATTGACTTCAGAAACCTCTCAGTTGCGCTCGCTATCGCTCAGGTTTAATGCTGTCGGGGATGACGGCTTGGCAAAGCTCTGCACAGCACTCTATAGTCCTCACTGCAGACTACAGGAGCTAAAGTACGTACTTGAACACTAACATTTCAGTATTGAAACCTTGCATTTTGTTTTTGTGGCATTTAAAGTTTTTTAAGTGACCCTGAACTTCTTTAATTAAAAGCATGCAAAGATGTGACTTGACCTCAGCTTCCATGGAAGCCTTTGCATCAGCTTTGTGTTCGGACCAGTCACAGTTGAGAAAAGTGGAACTGAGAGACAACATGATTGGTGAGAGCGGAGTGGAGGCTGTGTGCAAAGCTCTGCAACACCCAGTTTGTAAACTGCAGAGCCTCATGTAAGTCTGATCATAAAAACGGAGTCCTTTCCTTCATGTTCTCCATAGCACTCCATGATAAGGATGATCCTCCACACCTGATTTAATCTTCCCATTTTTCATCTTTTATTTATTTCAGATTGTTTGACAATGAGTTAACAGGTGCATGCTGCTCTTCCTTTAAGGAAGCCTTTATGTCTGAGCACTTCTCTCTGTCAGAGCTGAATCTGGCAGTGAATGAGCTGGGCCAGGAGGGGGGGCTGCTTCTCTGTCAAGGCCTGAGTCGACCTGGCTGTCCAATAGAGAGACTGGAGTAGGTCACTGGTCTTAACAGTCTTTTGGTGATGGTGATGGTGTCCTAATAATTTAGATATTTAGAGTTAGTGTATTCTCTCCTTCAACCTGCAGCTTGACTCGATGCGAGCTGACTCCCACGGTCTACAAGGAGCTGGGCTCACTGCTGACAAATGGGACCTGTCGCCTTAAATCCCTGATTGTGGGTATCAATAAAGTTGGAGACCAAGGGGTTAAACATCTTTTGGATGCTGTTGCACATCCAAACTGCTTGTTGGAGGAACTGGAGTAAGATGGCATTTAACAGAAAAATATACCATTTAATTACCCTGACCACAGTGCATTTTATTTAAATCTGTTTTTTAATGACCTGCATTGTAGTGTTGAAATGACTGGTTTGACGGATGCCTGTATTGACGACGTGTGTGCTGCTATAAGAGCCAGTAAGACCCTGAAGAACCTGGAGCTGAGGAACAACTCCCTAACTGATGCCTCCATCCCAGCACTCATCAAAGTTGTAGAGGACAGTGACAACATGCAGGAGTTAAGGTGATTCCTATTGTGAATTAGAAACCGGCTTTAGAGGGTGAAGTTAACATTTTTAAGTGCAGATTAACAAAGTTAACAATGCTAACGACAGCTTTTGCCTTCAACTCTTTCAGCCTCAGGTACAATGACATCAGCGAGGAATTTCTTGACTCGTGTGACAAGATAATCTTCTGAGGAAGACCAATCCATTCCACAGACACAAGATCACCTGCTATAATGTTCAGTTAGGATTCATAAAGGCATTTCATTTGGAAAAAAAAACAACAACCCTGAAATATACAGATTATTGACATCATTTAAACCTCTTACACAAGCAGAAATGATCACTTGAATAGTAATATTCTGCAGGGATTTTAATTTGACACCCACTAAGTGCCTGGAAAAAAATTACAAATCAACCAAGAACTCATTACACCATGGCATCAGATCTTTAGCAGCCTCAAAAAGCAGCACAACACAGTGAGCCCAACATTACACAAACTGTTCAAGAAAGAAGATGAAGGCACTGACCCGATCTCCAGACTGAAGGATGCACCACTGGAGGCGTCATCTGTGGAGACCACTACCAGTATCATAGAGGGGATAGGCCCAGAGGTAGCATGTACATCCTCTGATTTGTCAGAGATGTCTTTACAATAAGAACAGTGCCTAAGTTTGGTTTGCCAGGAAGCTAAATGGCCATTCCACTGCATTTTAGATCATTGACACCATCTTAGACCAGATCCAGCTCAAACAGAATCATACTGTTCAAATTTTAATAATATAATCTCTTAGACAGTAAAGATCACATAAAATGCCTTTTGGGGTTTGTGGGAGTATAAAACAGGTCAATTTCCCTGCATTTTTTGATCATTGAGCTCCCTCAGACCAGGTCCAATTAAAAAAAAAAAAAAGTATCTAGACTGCTCAATCATAGATCACATTAGCACAATCACAAACAGTTTTTTTAAAATGTAACTTTACTTTCTAAGATACAATTTAATCCAGGATTGAATATTCTTAGTGTTACTTTTTTTTTGTAAATTTGGACCTTACCTAAATTGATCTAGCTTTTTTTTAAATTTGCATTTTCACAAATAGAATAAGGCTTCACAATATTGTTTTTACTATTATTAATAATAACAACAACAACAACAATGTGACGTACTCCAAGCTTTAACAGTGGATTGTGGTTTTTGAACTGGTCCAACAGCCAGTGGAATGGCCCTCTGGCGCTCTGACAAGCAAGAAACCAGCTTCAGAGATCTTCATTTTAAAGTGGGAGAGATCAGTGCCCTTTCAGAGAGCACTACTCCCAATGTCTTTTTAGCATTCTTGGTCCTATGTGACTGCAAAATATCAGACCAAAGAATACATTTAATCAGTATTCCTTTATATTTACCAAACTGGGATGTTCACTGAAAGTGAAAATTGTCAGGTAAAGCACTTGTAAAAATTGTGTTTCTTGCAGCTGTAATGACTGACTATTGACTATTTTTTTTTAAAAAACAAAACACTATCCACCACACTACTTGATGCAATAATCCTTTATCAAGAAACCTTTGGGATGTTTGGTATTTGGAAACATCAGCACTTGATTTGACAGCTGATATATATAATCAGATACACTGATTTGGTTTACAGCAGTGAAATATTCCCCCCAAAAAAGTCTATTTACATGAATATACAGTAGGATTGTAGAAAGTAGCATAAATGCTGCACTTCTCACACACAAACATTCCTGTCAACTCTGCTGAGCTAACAACGGGTGAAAAACTCTCTTTTAAGCATTGCAAAATCTATATGCCACACATTAGCATATCAGCACCTTTACTTTCAAAAAGGTCACTGTAAAACTGGGTCTCACTGAGACGTAGGAAATGACCAACAGCACCACACGAATGGACCCTACATCCTTCTCCACCTCAATGGTCAGGACTTTCTCCATTAAGGCCAGCAGTGTGACTGATGTCCTTAAGTTTTTGAGTCTGAGTTAAGATTTTACTGCTACTTGAATTATTCTCTTCCTCTGAGCTGCTCTCTAAGTCACTGCGGTCATCCTTTGACACCTGTAAAAAGGAAAAAAAATGCAAATAACAGTTTCATAAACCAGGATAAAGAAACAAAGACTTATAAGCCTAGTTCCAAAAGAGTTGAGACCCAGTAATATGTGATGAACTTTTATATCACCTTTTCTTTTTTGTTTAAACTTTAAATGATGCTTTTTTATATTCTGTTATGTGATGATGTTTTAATGTCTCTGTAAAGCACTATGAATCAGCGTGTTGTTGAATTGTCCGACACAAATAAACTTGCCTGAACTTGATATATTGTGCATTACATGATGCATGAATTATTTTTTCATCTGAAGTCCAGTTGAAACATCTGGACTTCAGGCAGGTCTGTTCAGCACCTGGATTCTAATATTTCAAAGCTTTTATAGTAAACATAGTACGCAGTTTAGCATTTTCCTGCTGAAGGCTGCAAGGTCTTTCCTGAAAAACATGTCAGGATAGAAGCATATGTTGCTGTAAAAATTGAATTTACCTTTGTGCATACCTTTGTTTATTTTACAGATGTTTAAGCTGATCACTTCATAGTTTAAACTTTTGAACTCTTGATAACAAGCTGGATGCTTCTGTTCCTCTTTACTCTAGAGAAAGTGGCATGGCTTCCAAAAAATATTAATTTGACTCATCAGTCCAAGGGACAGTTTTCAACTTTGCCTCAGTTCATTGTAAATGAGCTTTGGCTCAGAGAAGCCAGTGGTATTGCTAGATCACACTCACACATGGCTTTGTGTATTATGGACCTTTAACCTGCATTTATAGATGACCCGTGTTCTTGGAAAGTAACTTGCAGAAGTGTTCCTGAGCCCACACTGCGAAAACAGCCCCTCTAGAAATAAACCTAATATTCCATAAATCTAGTCAAATTGCCTTACTTTAAGCAAAACTTGTCCTTTATTACTTATTACTTGTCCTGCACGCACAGAGATTTCACCAGATTCTTTTTGTTTTTAAATTTACAGCATGGCTTAAAAAATTAAAAAGAAAAAAAAACAAACTAAAACTAACCTTTCCCTTGAAAATGGCCTTGATAGCAATCCGAGTAATGAGGTAGAACCAGATGATGTGAAGAGTCTGCAGAACCAGCAGCAACCCATTTAAGAGCCACCACGCCTGATAGGGCCCAACAATCTCCCAGCTCTCAAACAGAACGCTGGACACAATCCTACAACAAACAAACACACAGAGAAATGAATGTGGCAATATTTGCTTGTAATAAAACAAGTGAACAAGAGAATGTTATTAAGCTCTCACCAGAAAGGAAAGATGACGAGTCGAGTGAGGAAAAAGCTTAAACTGAACACCACAAATAAGCTGTCACATAGCCTCTGGTACTTGGCATAGTTGGCCAGCTTTGCTGCCTTCGGGAATAAATTAGATATGAATATTTCACAATAGTTACATGGAAAAAAAAAATCTCAATGTTGCAGTTCATAAAAATGACATCTTATAAAGTGCATTTTCTATTTGAAAAGTAATAAAGAAAAAAGTAAAATAAATACATAAAGCAGAAGACTAAAACAAAATAAACATAATTTAATAATGTTAATTAACAAATAATAAAAATAATAGTTCCATGTAACTTTGTAACCAGTTTTATTCAAAATTTATTCCCTGGGAAAGACATTTTCAGTAAAAAATGGGAATTGGTTATAAAACAAACATTTATTTACCTCAAGGAAGATGTCTGATGCATCGTGCACACACATGACCAAAGTGCCAGCTCTCAGCATGTTGTTGGCGTAGGAGAACGTAATGAGGAATATGGTGGCCAGGTGGTGGACAAGCATGATGACAAAATCCTGTCATCCACAAAATGAGAGGAGATGACAGAAAAAAAAGACAGGTAGACAAATAAGAATTCATTTTTAATCCTGACTTCTGTTTACAAAAAAAAAAAAAAAAAACCTTACACCTTGTGTAAATACTGGAACTAAAGAAGAGTTGAAGCCAAATACATTACAATAGTATTAATCAGAAGCATGACAGAATCTCCAGCATTCACTTCTCTAGTGAATGCATCTACAATCTGAAACATTTTGCTCAAACTTGGTTGGCAATGCCAGAAAAAAAAAAAGATTTCGTCATCCAAAAATACTCTTAGAATAAAACTACTGTTTGTAAATTAACATACAGGTGGAGAACTTTTTGAACAATGATGTGCTTCATCAAAAATACAGTGGCCATATGCTTGTCACACAGCATGACTGAAGATGATGCCAGACTGTTAAATTGAATTTCAAGCGGACAATTTAGCAGGACAATGATCCTCAGGGCATCAATCAAGCAAAATCAATCAAGACATAGGTTGAAAGGAGGAAAATGGAGGATAACTGCATGGCAAATCAAATTTTGGATTTTAACCTTATTGTAATTAATATTTAGGGAACGTTTGAAGCAGATGCCACCTGCAAGAAAACCCCTGTGGCACCTTAGAGTTTAAGGGATTCTGCAAACCAGATTAAAAATAAATAAATACATTTTTTTGTCTTTGTTAGAGACAGATGGGCAGAGGCTACTGGAAAGCATTTATTGATTTAAAAAAAAAAAAGAAAAAAAAAATCAACTTTTCAGTGTGACTATTAAGTGGCAGCACAACAGTGGTGGAGAAGCAGCTGTTGACTCACCTTACGTCTAACGTCTGTGAACTGGGAAAACATCAAAGAAGAATAGAAAGCCAGCTCAGCAACATAGTGATTATACTGTCCAGGACTCAGCGCCTTTGTGGGGAATGAAGCAAACACGCTTTAACAAATATGTGGCTACACTGACGTGCCAAAACAAAAAATGCTGGAGTGACAAGAGTAACATCGTAAAATATGCAGCTGATTATGATGTTTATAGAGGTAATTTAAAATCTATATACACCTGAAAAGGGTAGTTGTACCAACAGTGTCTGGTATCCCACATCCAAGGTGACTAATGGAAAGAGATTAAATATGAGCACAATTTAAATAGCAAAAAAATAAACATGTTGATATAATGTATTTTAATTTTTAACTGCAATATAAAGTTTCAAAACCCCTTGAATAGTTAAACTTACCCTCCACAGATGGCTAATGGAATAAATAAAAATCAGGAGGTAAAAGGTGAATCGCCACCTGAAGCAACAAAAAGTGGGAAATTAGAAGATGTTGTACATACCAGCGTCTCACACTCACAATAAAAATACAAAAACACGTCCTGTGTATTGCCAACAGGACTGGTAGAAACAACATGAATTTACACACACTTCATAATTCAGGGATATTTACAGAGTCAATCTCACAGTGGTGCTCAATTAAAAGAGAAACACTTTTTGGAAATATTGAAGTAATTGTATAAATCAGTTGGATTTATCCTTTGGGGATCCTAGATACCAGTACAAATATTTACACCAACAAATATTTCAGTATGTTACCATGGTGAGACATTGACAGATGGGTAGAGAAGTAAACTTTTGCTTTGTGCATCAGAGCAACAAGCGCTTCCTCAGAACAAGTCTTCAACACTGGCGGTTATATAGTCACAGATCAAAGGGCAACTCTTAAACCAGACAAAGCTGATAAACTTGTTTTTCCGGCTAAAACTCTGTGACTTTGATCCATTATACATCAGTTTCCTTCTCAGAAAGACACACTAGTTGTAAGATGTGTGAATTATTTTTTCTGAAATAACTTGGTTGTCAATAGAATTATAACATAATACAGTTTGTTCTGAATCACACTGCACTTTAGGAGATTACTGCAGTTAGTTTACTTTTTTATTCAGCGTTCTTTGTAAAACTATTTAGTGCTATTCCTTTCAAACAAATAACAATTCAATGTTTAAAATTTAGGACATGTTAAAATGACATGAAATTCTGGACAACTCCAAGGACATTTTTATTTTATTTACCCTGTAAATTTACCCTGTTTAAAAATATCACTGGAGTTGTTCTCCTTATTCCTGCCCTGTTCTAATTATTTTTTATTCTATTGTTGATTTTAGTTCCATACTGAGAAATACCTCCATAAACAAACTTAGGTGAATAGAAGGGTTTTATTAAAGATTCATGTACAAAATACCTTTCTGATGATGTTAGCTGGTACGTAGCACTGTCGGCTCTGAGGAGTGCACTTTACCTGAGTGGTGGCATTAACTTTATGAAGCAAGTGTTCATTTTGAGTAGTGACGTTCTGACACTAAGACTGATTTTACTAGAAATCTAAACCATATCAACATTCTTGATTAATGTCCGCAGTACTTGGAACGGGTTTGCAAAATTGCAGACACATATTAAAATATTTTTAAAAAAAGGTACTTTAATCTAAATGCTTTATTATACTTTTATTTTCCTTTCAGGGTTATGTTTTGAACTGAATTGGAAAAAAAAAAAAAAAAAAGAACTGCAACAAAATTCTGATCCTCCAAAAATAAATAAATACATAAATAAATAGGGAGACATTAAAGACTTCACAGACAAACTGCCAGTTACACAGCTGCCACTGAAATTGGGCACAACTGCAGCGTCACAACAAACATGAGTCGTGCTGATTCAGATTTTAACTTTCTGGAAACTGTAACATCCCACTTATACAGCAATGTGACTGCAGCGCTGGATGGTGGATGTTTCTGATGTGCCTTTTGATCCTAATATACAACCAATCAAATTTCAAAGTAAGCCAGGTTCTCGAAAAGTTGAATATTTCTCAACATTCAATCTCAGCAGCACTCTGCCACTACGCAGTGGAGCCACAATCCACCTTGGAAACACTTGACGTCCCCCTATTCAAAGTCAATGGACATCAACACCAAATTTGAAACCAACCTCACAGCATTAAACCACACACGCCAATGACAGTGCAATGGAGATGAGATGGTTACATGGCTTTCTTATGTCACAAAGGCATTCAACACCAAGTTAAACTCTAACGCTCAATTAACATTAAAATCGGCTCTACAGACTTGATTGACATGTTCAGTGTTTAAGTTCATGGCAGTATAATTCTTGAATCAGCTGTCAATCACAGTACTGGAGGGGTGATGATTGGCGGCATGTTTTGCAGTCACCTTGACATCATACCTCTGTATATGAAAATATTCTAAAGTCAAATGTTAGGCCATTTGTCTGAGAACCAAAGCATGGCTGAAACTGGATCACATCACAGGACAACAATCCAGGAAACATCAGCAAATCTACAAAACAATAGCTGAAGAAGAAAACAATCAAGATGTTGCAATGACAGAGTCAAAGTCCAGACCCCAAACTGATTGAAATACCATGTTGGAATGCTAAAAGAGGAATGCCTAAACAAAATCCCATCAACATTGAATAAATTAAGCAATTTTGGAAAGAAAAGTGGGCCAAAATTGCCCCACAAAGATGTGATACTGACAGCATCACACAGAAAAAAGCAGTTACTTCAAATCACTGTTAATAAAAGTGCTTCGACAATCTAAGGAATCATGTGGTATACTTAGATTTTCACTCACTTCTTCTACATTTTGACTTTGTTCTTAAGTAAATAAAGACATGGTGGAATGTAATCTGTTTTTCATCTCAGGTAGAAATTAGCCAATCTTGTGACCAGGAAAGGACTAGATGGATTTTTTAAATAACATCCTGAGAAATGAAGGCTTTAAAATCATGGGGGTGTACTTTCTTTTTCTATACAATGCACTGCAGTGCTTTTAACTTCAACTTTATTTTCGGGCGTGCCCTAGAAATGTTGTAGTCACTTACATGCTCTCACAGAACTTTTTCTGAGTGCTGGGCCTGTCTTGGTTCCGACGGACACGAAACCATCTCTGTATTTTCCGTTCATCCCAGTCCAGCTGCTTGGAGAGTCCCTCCAGTTGCTTCGCGTCTGGATACTAAATGGAGAATATGGCACACTTATAAAAATGACTGGATTTTCCTTAAGCCTGTCCTTGTAAAACCACAACCAAAACTGGTATTCTAGACATGTGACAGGAGGTATTTACTGAACGTATCATTACATGGCTTGTGTTGGTATGTACTAATGCAATAACACTCCACTGCAGTGTGTACAGGAGAGTTTAATGGACTAGAGAATAAACACAGGCTTTATGTACCATTTTGGACTGATACAGCCTCTCCAGGACAGCATTGGGCTGAGCTCGCCGAGGCACTCCCGCCTGAATCTGAAGTATGTGGGCACAGGGCTTGGCCACCAGCCTGTATACACAGAGAGAGGGGCAAAAAAAAAAAAAAAAAAAAAAAAAAAAAAAGAAAGGGTGTGGACATAGACTGTGGGTTATTCAGAAACATGTGGCCAATGACACTCAAAGAGAGAAGTTTAAAACTGCAGTAATATACATGCTCACAAAATTATGTTTGACACATATGAGAGCATTTGTCTGAGGAGGACGAAAGAGGGAATATGAGGAGCTCCAGGGAAAACACAGGGAAGCAGCAGAGATCCTGTTGAATGTAGCACCTTGTCTAAACAGAGCATGTTGACCTGTCATGTGAGAGCACGTCAGACAGCATGAGAGAGACAACTCTAGCTAAAATACTAAATGTGTGTCACAGGATTATTCAGTTGAGCCGACCAGTGTTTAGGCAAAAACCCTGAGCCATTTATGACATGTCAACATAGCAACACCCTGCTAATCTGGAATAGTTTCCATGACTTGAAAAGGGACTGAATGAATAGCAGCATAGAGTGGACTTGGGCTTTGGCCTTTCCCCTTCATTTGAAGCCCAAATCAGAACCTTAGGAACATTTGGCATAACCTCTCATTTGATTTAAAACAAACAAAAAAAGAGATTTTAAATCAATTAGGTCATCTGAACGCATCATCAGTTCCCTGAAATACCAAAACTATTGAGTAAGAGGTTACAGGAAAAAAAACCAGCAATAGTGAATTTCTGCAGTTTATTACAAAATGATAAACAAAGATCGCCTGGCATGAAATAGCACAGGAAACTTGTCTACAGAGTGTTGTTTCTCTCTTTTTCTAGCTATTTTCTATTCACAAAGAATAAATCATTTCCTGAAAGAAGCAAATTTGTCTTGCATCAGTTCCCACTTTAACTTTTCTCAAAATATAACACCCTTGCCAAAATGAGCATGATGCCCGCAGTTTTTTAGCTTTGTCACACACAAAACTAAACCAAAACTTAGGTACCTCTCAAAAATCCGTCTCAGTAGTAAAACTCCCCCAGCCAGGGGAAAAGCATACACCATCTGTCCCAGCGTGGGATACTCCACTCCAGGTGGTGGATCTTCCAGGTCCGCCCAGGACACATTTTCTGGAAGCCAAAATCTCTCGCTCCAAATCCAAGCCGAGATAGAGGAAGTCATCGGAGCTGAAATCAGTCTTGAACAGCGGTCGCGAGTAAGGTAAGCCTGGAAAGTGACTTGGCAGTGAAGTCCTGCCTCCTCACTACAGCGAGTCAGCAGACATCACCCTGCTCCACTCTACAGCTTTGTGGCCTGACACGCAGTACTTACTAACAGGCAACACCCAGCACTATTTCAAGAGTCAGGAGAGCGTTATTCACGACTCTTTAGCCCTGTGTTGTTGAGTTTTGACGCCTGTGGGAGTAAACAGCACCGCTGACGTTAGTGACCACAAACACGCCTTCAATTAGCATTTACCCTGATTGGGTCGTCAACGTCGTTGCAACGCCATGTTTGGATTTTCACAATTAGTAAATTAGCTTTTTTTTAATGCTATCATTTTATAAAATAAAGGATATCGTCTGTTTTTATTGTTTACTTACTAACAATTATTTACTGGGCTAAATACCTGCATTAAAAAGGGGGGCGGGGGATATTTAAGGTAGTTATGCAGCAAGAGTTGGTATAAAGTCACTATACGGAATATGTCAGGAGAATTTTAAAAAAAGTAATTTATGTCTGGGTCACCCTAATTTATATTGTTGCTTTTTTAAAACTACTAGATTAATTAAATATAAATAATTTCTTCAAGTCTTGACTTTCTTACTGTACATCAGGTGTGTCAAGCTCAAAGCCCCTTGGCCAATTTAGCCGCTACCTCATTTTATCAGGCCTCCAAGATCATGCAAAGTCAAGTATGTACTCACAGTAATTTTCTATCAAGGGTCATCAATCTAATGTCCAGATTGAGGTTAATGCAGAACCAAGAAAAGTTGCAGTTCCTTGGTTGACCACTAGGGGCCAGCCCTGAAAGGTAGTCGCTCTCCATTGACCCCTATGTTAAGATGTACAGCTTTAGAGAAGAAAAAATTTAAAAATATTTATTTCTTTAGAGAAGAAATAAATATTTTTATTTCTTTAGAGAAGAAATAAAAATATTTATTTCTTCTCTAAAGCCCAGTTCAAAAACAGCTTTGGTCTCCATATCTAGAATTAATATCCATGACAACTGTACATGAAATTCATTTTTTGTGCCACATGAGATAAAGTTATCCATCCATCCATTTTCTATACCCACTGAAGTGTTTTAGCTTCCCTGGCGTGTTTATTCCAAGCATTTGCATCATAACATTATATTTGTGCCTAATGGCGATAAACGGGTATGTTTAGTGGTTAGCACTGTTGCCTCACAGCAAGAAGGTTCCTGGTTCGACTCCTGGCGGGAGGTTTTCTGTGTGGAGTTTGCATATTCTCCCTGTGCTTACGTGGGTTTTTTCCGGGTACTCCGGTTTCCTCCCACACTCCAAAAACATGTATATAAGGTTGACTGAGAACTCTAAATTGCCCGTAGGAGTGTGTGGGCTTGTTCGTCTATGTATGTGGCCCTGTGATGAACAGGCGACCTGTCCAGGGTGTACCCTTGCCTCTTGCCTGCTGGGATAGGGTCCAGCAGACCCCCGTGAGCCAGTATTTGATTCAGCAGGTATAGCAAATACACACACACACACACATATATATATATATTATTGACTGATAAATAAGGAGGCAATTATGTCATATGATTTTTTTAAAAATGGATATGTTTCAGTGGTCTTGTAATATTGCCACTTTGATTCTAACTATAATGCTGATGTGGCCTGGGACAAAATAGTCTGACACCTCTGCCGTACATCGATCCTTCATTTACACCATTTGTGTTTTTATTTATGTATATTCCTATATATTTATTTCCAGTTGCCTGTGCATGAAGTGAAATTTATAGCGACTTTTCTTGACCTCACCAGTGGTGATTTTACCAAGTGTTTTGGTGTTGTTTCTGCAATATTATAGTTTGGTTAAAGAGCAGAAATTGTTTTTCACTACTACTACCTACCAGTGGGTTTGGACAGGTCTTGGGTTTCCATTGACTTATAAAGATCAAGCTAGAGCTATTGAAAGACTTCTCCTTTAAATCTTAACTTCATGAACATCTCAGCCATTATAGAGGTATAATTTATTCTGCTGAATTTGTATTAGGCTGTATTTTATGCTTTTCTCCAGTTAAAGTTAGCTAGACAGGATCTAGCTGTTGTCGTTCAGGCATCTGGTTAGGAAACTTTGGGATGCCTCCTTGGAGTTGCATTTTGAGGAATTTCCAACCTGGAGGAGACCCTGAGGTAGACCCCAGACAGGTTAGAGCAGGGGTGTCGAACTCCAGGCCTCGAGAGCCGGTGTCCTGCAGGTTGTAGATGTTTCCCTGCTCCAATGCACCTGATTCTAATTAATAGTCATTAACAGTTTGTCGTCAAGGTCTGAACAACTCTGTCAATGGCACAGGAATTTCTGTCATGGTGTGAGGAAACAGGGCAACATCTAAAACATCCAGGACACCGGCCCTCAAACCCTGGAGTTCGACACCCCTAGGTTAGAGAGTTTATAGCTCATACCTGACCTCGGAAGGTCTTAAGTTTCTGGAAAAGCTGAAGGAGGTGGTTAGGGAGAGAGGTATGGGCCTCTCTGCTGAGGCTGCTGCTGAGGCTGCCTAAACCAAGGAAGTTAATGGATGGATGGAGTTTGAACTTGTCTAGATATATTGGGAGTCTAGATCAATACCACTCTTCTCTTATTCTTTTTCTTCTTGTTTTCAAATCAGCTTCTTAGGATATATTCAGTAATAAAATACAAACTTTACAGCTAGCTGCAGTACAAAAAGTATGTCAAAAGCGTCCACTAATAGCTGACAAGCCCCAGAAATTTGGCATACGTTGACTCTTTATAATACACTGATTTTGTAAGTTGCCTTCATTTATAAACACAAAGTTGTATCATTGATGTATGACTTTATTTTAGCAACAATAGATGAATCCTCCTCCTGTGAAATTAATTTATATGGGTTTATTCGCTTGTCTTAAAAATTTCAAACCTTTTAATTAATAGTAGACACTTTAGTGTTGTGCAGCTTTAAATAATATCCTTGAGTAGTAGAGGAAGCCAATAAGTTAAAATGTACAATAAAAGATGTAGTGTCTTATATTTACCATATGTTTTTCTTATTTCTGTCTTTATTTTTTTTTTTTTTTTGTGCCTGTGATTTCATGAGGTTGTGTAGACTTTCTGTATTCACTGTAGATAAAACATCAGACAGAATATATCAATACACACAGTCAGAAGATAACTCACAAACTTTAAAGTGTTTTTTGTGGCAAGACTCAGGTGAAAAAAGTTTGTAATGGCTAAATAAATCTGGTCTCTGTCTTAACTACTTTTATTTTGATAGTCTAATGTAACACAGGTTAGCAAATAGTTCACACACTTTACCCTTGCAATAGCTACAGCACCGTTTCTCCCTCAAAATGGTCTGACCCCAAAAAGCAAAGTGTAATATTCAACAGAAAAATGGTAATAAACAGGCAGCAAATGGAGCTCAGCAACAGAGGAGAAGTTTGTTACAAAAACATAACATCCACTCAGACAGTGGCAGTCTCTTCTCTGTGTCATCCTGTAGACTTTTACATCAGCACCAAGCAGCTAGAGTGCAGCTCAGTGCCCTGAACAAAACCTCTCTGTGTAAGTATGCAGCTGCAGCTTCCGAGATGTCCTGCACGGATATACATGACCCAGTGTGGATGGTTTGGGAACTTCAGCCACAAACTAGGGGGGTGTCTTGTGATTTCAACCAGTCTTCTCACTCACCTCAAGTGCTGCATTTTGATTGCACTTAGGGTATTTGTTTAGTTTGACTGATCATTTCTTTCCTTTGCCTTCAGTCCTTAATTGTCAGTGAGGTCTGTTAAACAGTGTTCGCCTCCCCAGCTTCCCCCCCCCCCTTCACTGCTTGGACCGTTCCATTTCACATCTGAAAAAAATCTGATAGTTGGGAAGAGTTCTTCATGTCAGGGACTGCTGTAGCCTCAGCACACAGAGCACCGTAGCTCCTGGATCACATAAGGTAACATATGCATAGTTTTATATTCTTTCATTGTTATTAGTTTTTTCTCTGTGACATGGTTAGGAAATTTCTGTAGCTGATCGGTGTAGCTGCCTCCTTCAAAAGTGCTGTGTTCATTGATGAACATGCAGTTTTGTGTTGACATTTAAGAAATGTAAGTTCTCCAACATTAAGGTCACATCATTATTTCTTGATTTGAAATCTGTATCTCTATTCTCATGTTATGTACTTTTGTTTAACAGATAAGAAAATGGATCAGAAAGAAGAGTGTGACCCCCTCAACAACGTACCATCAACTAAAGGTAACCCAGCTCTGTTATTATTTTTATTTCTCTCTGTGGGGACATAAATCAAGTGAATGACTTAGCAATCGTTCTGGCTCTTGACACAATTTACATCTCAATAAATGAGAATGTTGAAATACCAAAAAAACCTATATGAGTCTATCTTTAAATCTGTGTTTGGACCTTGAAGGACAGTTTGTTGAATGCAAAGCTTACAGTTCTGTATATGGCCTTGTTTAAGAGGCTGATCGCTCTTGTTTTGCCAGTTTATTAGAGGATGAAGTCTCTGCCTACAGTGCAATAATGTGCTTTAGCTTTGACATTTCTGTGACTAAGTTCAACAGAATGTTGAGATTAAAGTAGTCTTAGTCTAAAAGATAAACTAAAAATCAACAGAGACATTCATGATTAAAATGGGCAAGCATTTTGGCGAATGAATCAATTTTGCATGATGAATGAATTTGTAATGCTAGACTGCACATTATATAGAGAGCACAAGGGAAAACAGTGTCCTCAGTGTCATTTTGGAAAGAATACCATATTTCTCTGAATCAGCCACACAGAGAACATTTAGTAATTGTAACTGGATATCACTCCTGGGAGAATAATCAGCATTTTTTCAAAGAGAACAGCATTGACGTTGAGTCTCAGCCGTGGTAACCCTCTGATTCATTTTGCTGTCACATTTGCTTGGAAGGAAGCAAACAGCAGGATAAGATGGACCATGATGGCTCTAGCCTTTAGCACATGAGCTAAAAAAAGATTTTCTCCAACATTTTTGTCTGTCGTCACTTGAGGCTATGTGTGGCGTTCAGTATTCCCCGCTAGTCTGCGAGGTATTTTTACACACAGATTAATGCCATTACTACTTTGTCAAGTGTTATTCAGTGACGCTAAGATACATAATGATTGTTATAACTAATGTTTCTAAAGATAAAGTCTTGCACCCTTGTCTGAAATACCCTTTAACCCTCCCCCTGCTGTCTTCACAGAGCCTTCATCTTTCAGACAAAGTGGGCCTAAACAACATACTTACAGTCCAGGGAGCCCACTCACATTCTGGCTCTCACTCATACATATGCATACGTGATGGAGCACGCAGTCACATACTGGGCCGAGTGTTGCCCTCTCCCCTCTCATTCTTTGTTTGGCACACAGCAGGGTGGTCATGTGCCGGAGTACGAGTGTCTCCAGCCCATAGCCTTTGTCTTATGCTCATTAATTTTAGGGACATCTGTCAAAACATCTGATAGCACTGCTACCGGTGTGTATGTGTGTGTATTTGTGTGATTATGTAACTATGTGAGCTAGGCATAGTGACATCAAAGTTTTCGCAACAACTGCAGCATTTCATGGCAGTCTGAGTTCTGTGATGTGCCCATTTATGGTGCACATGCTTGACCTGTCCTGCCTCCAACAAATGCTCGGCCTGAGATGAGATCATCTCTTTTCCTAGCTATGGGAGATTAGAGGATCAAGATATTTACTGGGTATTTGAAAAGTGCAAGTATTTGTGGAACCTTTCCACCTCCGGTATCGCAACAGAACCCTGTCAGCATTTGAAAGTGTATGGACTTTGTGTATTCTTTACATTTATATGGTAAGAATGAGAAGTGTAGATGTGCCAGAGATGTGTGTGAGAGAGAAAGAGACTGAGTAGGGGAACGGTTTGGTTTGAAAGCTTAGATAGAAACTGCTGTGGTGTCTATTTCTGGATTAGCAATTAGTGTAATAGCACCATTTCAATATCTTGGGAAATCATCTTGGAGCCCTGGTTAAATATTTGGGACTGTAGCAGAATGAACATGGTGGAATTTCTTGTCATCCCTGTATTTTTATGGTAAATGACTTCATTTCCATCATTAGCCTGATGTGTCATACTTTAGCTGCAGTGATAGGAGGCTCTGCTCTTTACAGCTGCATGTTCCTGTCAGGAGTCATGTCAGAGACTGATAACTGGGATTTTCATTTTTTGTTTTGTTTGTTGCTATTAGATGACCTGACCAGATCAAACATAGGATCCTTGGATGACTCAGAGAAAACAATTAAACACTTGAAAGATGATCTACGAGAGGCTCAGGAGATGGCTAATATGGAGAAACATAAGTTCATGGACCTACAAGGTAACATGGAATGTCGGGGATGTTGAATACACAGCATCCACACCTGAACTCCATGTATATACAATAAAGGCATTTTTATTTTGAAGGTGTGCTGGAGGAAGAGAGGAAAGAAAATAAAAAACAAGCCAATGAATCTGCAAAACAGATAAAACATCTCCAAGGTAAGTGTTTGTACTTATAGTTTGAAAGGTTTCCGTTTTGTAGCTGAACGGTAAATATCTATACCTGCACCTCGGTTTTGACAGGCCAGCTGCAGCAGCTCCAAGATGAGATGGACGTGCTCAGGGATCAGATGGATGTCTCCTCCAAATCACAAGCCGAGCTACAAAGTGCTCGGGATGAAGTCAAGTCACTGAAATGTGCCCTGGAGGCAGCGATTGCTGAGCGAGATCGTGATGTCGCCACTGTCCAGTCTAACCTGGCAACTGTCTCAAATGATCTGGATAAGTGGCGTCAGACTGCCAGCAAATATGAGGATGAGATTGACAACCTACGGTGTGATTTGCAGCAGCAGAACAACCAGTGGCAAAAAACTGCAGAAATACAAGGTAATGCATATGTACATTTGTATTGCCAGAAAAGTTGGGAAGTTTTCTGAAAGTACAATAAAAATGTTAATTTGTAATTTCTTCATTGACTTAAATCTGTATTTGATAGCAGGAACACACTAAAAAATAGTGCAGAAAGGTGTAGTTGTTATTATTATTATGTTAGATAATTTTCCTCTTTAAATACCTTTTACACATTATATGTTATAGCCAGTTTTGAGAAATCTTTGTTTATTCTTGTTGATCACAAGATTTCAGATGTTCAACCTTCTATGGTTGTTGTCATTAGATTCTCATTTTTTTTAATTATTCTTACATTTTCAGCAGAAGATGAATCTCTGTTGCAAACAGGATAGTCAACACTCTATGAACGCATGGTGATTTCAGTTTTGTAGACTGAAATTTGGCATTGTCCTCCTGAAATAACTGGGAATCCCTTGGGAAAAGCTGTTGCCTTGATGACTGCATACTGTATGTCTCTTCTGATGTACACCTCTGCATCAATGGCTTCAGACATCTGACAGCTACCTGTGCTATTGCCACAGATGCACCTCACATTTGATGGCTTTTCCATGTTGCCTGAGAGTAGCTTGGATGGTGTTTTTCATCTTTGACCCTGACAACCATTTTTCCCCCAAACCAAGCTGAAATGTGAACTTATCTGAACACAGATTACAGTCTCTATCTTTCAAAGATCAGCTAGTGCGCAGAGACGCTGTCATTGTTTCTGTGAAGAACTGATTTGTGGCTCCCCCTTGTATAATACAGTTTCAAGTTGCATTTCTGGGTGCAGCTGACTATGCTGAGTCACAGTGGTTTCTGAGCCCTTATAGTGCTTTGATCTTGCTATTATGATGGTTTCTTAGTGCTGCATGAGGGCTCAAAGGTCACATTCATCCCACAGTGGATTGATCAAACAACAAATTGAAATTTTACTAGATTTATTGATATTTTTTTAAATTTATATTGATATGCACAATAGATGTTAAAAGACCTGATCTTTTGCAGTTTTGCACTGAGAGATAGCGTCGTTAAACTGATCAATGTTCTCTGAAGTTGTTGAACGCAAAGTAAACAGCCATGACCTACCAATGCTTAGAAAAAGACATGCTTCTGTTACTGGGGGTTAGAGTTAGTTTTACAGACCTTTTTTTTTCTTTTTGTTCTTTTTCTTTTATTTATTGGTGGTTGGCGAACACCAGAAATGGCGCACTACCACTGCTGAGTGGTATGGAATGCAAGTTTACACAGCCAGTGGATCCTGTTAGGTCCATCACTGTAATGGAGACACAATATCTGAAAGGGTCAATTCAATTCAGTTTTATTTATATAGCGCCAATTCACAACGAAAGTCGCCTCGAGGTGCTTCACACTGTAGGGTAAAGATAAAACAGTGTTACAAGGAAAATCC
>JAOWBL010000022.1:11075978-11088709 GCA_028564865.1 Zenarchopterus dispar
TTATTGCCATCCTGCTCCAGCCGGGACAGTCAGTATCACAGTTTCGGTCGTCTCTCCTCCTGATGGTGTGTTGTGTACATATTTGTGATGTCGGGGCAGGGAAGCGCGCACTCTCCTGAGTGTGTGCGGGATAGGCCTGCCCAGTGTTGTATCCACGGATGTGTGTGTGTGTGTGTGCAGAGGTGCCTGCAGCTGCAGCAGGACTGCTCTCCTCCTTCATCCTCCTTCTGTGCGCAGTTTTGCTGCAGTCTGGAGACGACTTCAGCTGTCCAGCAAACACCAATAACCGTCCAGGTGCATCACTGAACACGGACCACCGGCCGTTTTTATGAGAAGGAAAATATAAACGAGGGCTTAGGAGACCTGGTGAGGCTTTGCTTCGATGTGTGTTTTAGTTCAGTTCTCCGTTAATCCCGTTGAAACCCGCTCGTTAACCTGAGTTGTAACAGCAGTTAGCCTTCATGGGTCGTTAGCAGTGTTAGCTTGCTAGCCAGAAACTAGCAGTTAGCCAGACTAGCTAGCTTCACGTTTAATATCTTTCTGTTTCAAACTCGTATTTTTTTTTAACCGTTGCATACACAAGTGTGTCAAAGGTAAGTTAGCCGATTTACTTTATCTAACTTGGAAATGCACTTTGTTTTTCGCTTGTGATAGCCGCTCGTTTGACAGCTTCTTTCATTTTCGTGCGAGCAAATGCTGTTAATTATACTGTGGTCACTCTGAATATAAACTATAAAACCAACACAGGGTAAACGACAAATAAACGTAAAAATCACGCTAATATGACTTAAAGTAAGGTTTATTATAATTTCTGCTCATCAGTGATAACATATGTTCAGTTCTATAAATATAAAGTTCATTGTTAAACTTGAACACATTTATTAAACAAAGCATTTTCATGTAGTAGCAACCTCGCATCATATCAGCTTGTCTCATACAATATTTAATTTAGAAAAGTGAACATTGTTCAAATAAATTGTATTTAGTGATATAAATGGTATAGCTTAGCCATTACGCTAACGTTATACAAAGATGGTCTCTAAAGACTCATTACATTACTTGCTAACGAATTAAACAAGGCACCCTTTTGATATGAGATTGATCTCACTCTGCTTTTATGATGGGAAGGGCCAGTGACATTTCCTTTATTGTAATCAACCTTGTTTGGATTACATTTGACTTCAAGGATAATTTTGTGTACTTAAACAGTGGGAAGTGAAAAGTTGTCAGACCATAAAGTGAGCAAACAAGGAGGTCAAATTTACAAAAGATGCTCAGCATATGCGCAGTTTCCTTAGATGATCTGGTTTAACTTACTGGAGATCACAATGAGAGGTGACTTGGACAGATTGCTGAGATATTGAGATGACTTTACTCACTGTTTTGTCATTGGTAGTTTTGAAGTCTATTTATTGTTTACATCATGGAGATTCTCACACTGCACAATCTGACAGTGACTCGCCCATCCGACTCGTTTAATCAGAATACAAATGAAAAATGTAAAGTTAGAGAACATAGGTAGATGAATGGATAAGCATGTGCAGGTAGAAGAGATTGTCTGTGCTAGTGAAAAAGTTGAAGGTGAGTCAAATATCTCTTAAATTATGAAAAAGTTGTTGCATACTCGTGTTGTGGTTTAGCATACTTTACACGCTCCATTTGCTTTTGATCCATACTTTGGAATTCCCTTCATGGTGACATCACCAGATGCCTTTCTTTTTCATTGGCTTTAGCTCAGTTAGGGTTTCCCCGGCAGCTACAATCGGTTGGCTCCGCAATGTGTCAACAAGCATCTTTTCCAAGTCTGAGTTGTTGGCACATAATGATAGTGTCAACTCCTGGCCGCCACCCACCTGCTGATTTGCCACAGACCGAACAGAAAGTTCTGCAACTGACAAATCAAACCTAAAAACCTGTTGTCTGTAGGCACCCTAAGTCAACCTTACATTTCTCATTCTGGATGTATGTGAGTTACTGTAAGAAGAATGATGCTGATATCAATCACAATATATTTATCAATGCCAGTCTCAGAATTTTTCGGTCAGAGTGGTTGGTGTATGGTTGTACTGTTACATTTGTTTTGAACTTCAGTCAACAACCACAGTACAAGGAGACGTTACATCCCACTGCTCGTTGATTTTGGTGTCCATTCCATTCTAACTCTTTTTTTCCAGTATTTTAAGCCCAACACAAATGTAATGTAACAATGACTGCCAAAATGCTTTGTGTGGTCATGATAAACCCTCTCTATCCCCTGAGATAACTGATTCTTGTATCCAGCCCAGCAAAACTTTAGGGCCACAGTTGCACCTGTTGTCCTTGCTGTTAAAAAAATAAATAAAACAGGGTCTAACTTGCTCTGATCTCGCACTGGAAGCATGTAGGGGGTAAAAAAGCTGCGAGCTCTCACCTCTGAAGAGCACATGATTTGACTAATTGAGCACATGATTTGTTAAAACTCATTTTAATGTGACAAAATTTCTTTTTTTTTTTTTTTTTTTTTTTTTTTTTTGTTCACAGGTGCAATTAAAGTTAGACAATCCTTTTCCATTACCTCTCTGTTTTGGCTCTGACCAAGTGGGTATTCTACAAATGGATAATGGAGGCTGGGGCCATAGGGTAAGAGGTGGCTAGAAATCAAGCTACAATGTGAGCAATGTTTGTGATAAAATTGTGATATAATGTTCAGCTGTTTTATAACAGTTTAGTTCCTATGTAGCTTTTACCTTAGTTTCAGGCAGGGCAGTTCATAAAGGTAATATTAGGATTTTTCTAACCTTGTGATATACAGATTCTGTGTTGGACTACATTAACTGTAGATAGGTGTGCCTAATAAATAGACAACTGGATCTATTTTGCAAGTGAAACATTAATTTACTTCAGCAGTATGATAGCTAACTTAAACTCTGCTTTCCTCTCTAGATGACAACTCCTGTTACCTTGAATGTGGGAGGCCACTTGTACACCACCAGTCTGTCCACCCTACGGCGTTATCCAGACTCCATGCTTGGAGCCATGTTCCGGGGAGATTTCCCTACAACTCGCGATTCCCAAGGGAATTATTTCATTGATCGTGATGGAACACTTTTCCGATACATCCTGAACTTCCTGCGGACATCTGAGCTTACCCTTCCTGTTGACTTCACAGAGACAGATCTGCTGAGGAAGGAGGCTGACTTCTATCAGATTGAACCTTTGATCCAGTGCCTTAACGATCCCAAGCCACTGTACCCTCCCGACATCTTTGAACAGGTCGTTGAGCTCTCCAGCACCCGGAAACTGTCAAAATACTCAAACCCAGTTGCTGTTATCATCACACAGCTAACCATAACGACGAAGGTTCATGCCCTGCTAGAGGGTATTTCCAACAACTTCACCAAATGGAACAAACATATGATGGACACCAGAGATTGCCAGGTGTCTTTTACGTTCGGACCATGTGACTATCATCAAGAGGTATCGCTAAGGGTTCACCTCATGGACTACATAATGAAACAAGGTTTCACTATTCGGAACACTCGTGTGCATCACATGAGCGAGCGTGCAAACGAGAACACTGTGGAGCATCACTGGACTTTCTGTAGACCAGCTCACAAAGTTGAAGACTGACTTACAGCACAGTTATAGTGAGCGATAATACTGTCAGATTTGAGTTTTTATTATACAAAAACATGAAAAAGAACAAAAATGACCTCTGTTTTTGTGAATTGATTTTTTTTTCTTTTTTCTTCCCCCCTTTTTGGCCTCTGTGGCACATTGAATAAAAAGAGCCACCAAAAAAAAAAAAAAAAAACCCCAACAACAATTAAATAGTGAATTCTTGATTTTTCCACCAAATTGAGCACAACAGATTATCATATGTGCCACTATTGCATATTTCATATTTCTTGAAATGGGGATGTTAATAATGGGTAATAAAAATCTGTTTAGAAGAATGCATTATTTGAAACTGAGCACCCAGTGATGATAAGATATCTTATTAGTTAAATGCATTTGTAGAAATTTCAACCACAATTTGTAGGAGAGAAACAAACAAACAAAAAAAAATGAATAAAGCCATCTTGAAAACAGGTTACATCTTACTCTGAGGAGTATACTTTTTATAATTATAACTGTAGACCAATAGATTTCTGGTGAGTAAAACTAGTGTCCCTCTTAGCCCCTCGTATGGTACTGTTTCTAAAGCTCCTCATAGCTGTTGCATGTGTCTGAGTGTCTTGTGTATGTATAATGTTTGTATCTGTTGTGTGCGCTTTATAATGTAATGTCATGCTGTCATATTAAGTGATGTGTTTAGTCATCCCAGCCAAAATAAACTCATTTCTGCGTTTCATTTCATTAATTAGCATTATGGTTGAATGTTTCATTTTAACTTGATATTTGGCACACAATGCACACGCTGTTTCTAACATCCAATCACAGAAAGAGTGTCCTCTACAATTTCTGTTTATGTAAAAGATTGTTTTTGGGGGTTTTTTTGTAATAACATGATCTCTGAATGTGATGCAGGAGAATTCCTTTCTTTATATAATTTGAATTCTGGGAGCCAAAAAAACAAAACATAAATTTATATCATTTGAGTAAATTATGTTTGTAGCAGTGCTATTCCACGGTTTAATTGATTTAAACCCTTTGATTTATTTTTGTGGATTATTTATTGTATTAGAAGGATCTCAAGTTAAGTGAGGGAGAACTCTAAATATGGAACTCATTTCCTAAAAAAGAAATCAAATCTTTTCCAACAGTTTTTAACTCTGAAATTACTAATTATTATTAATATAATTAACATTTGATGGAAGCTTTTATTGATTGATTGCATTCCGTTTTTTGACCATTTTAGACAATGTAACTTTGGCTTATAGTCAATGGATATACAATTGATTCAAAACAAACAAAAAAAATCTGTGATTATGTAAGTATCCACAAGAACAACAAAAGTAGTTCATTTATAGGATTTCTGACATTTTATATACTGACATATATATATTTTAAAAACAAAATGTTATTGGAATTGTATACTCAAAGCTCCCATGTATAAGTCATACATGAATATCTTAATGTAAAATATTTTTACGTAAAAAAAATAGACGCTAGCTGTGAAAAAAACAACTGTAAGCTGTTATAAACATTATTTAGTCGTTTAAATTCAAGTTTCACGTGTTTTATATACTAACCGGAAGTTACGACTACTCTCGCTGGATGCGTACGTTTTAAACACCGTCGCTGAGATTCTGATTGTTTATCACAAAATGTAAAGAGCTCCGCCCGGTTTGTGTGGGCCGTTCAACGAAACGAGCGCACTCTCACGTCAATCGCTCTCATAACGTTAGTAAAGGACGGTGCAGGTAAAAGATTCACGCTTGCCCTCCTTTGAACTGTTTACATGAACGTAGACTTTTTGACACACAGCTTGTTTTATGCTCTGTAGCCGCGATGTTTTACAGAAGTCAAATCCTGAAAGATGTGTTAAAGCTTGTGCCTGGGAAACGCCGTTTCGGGTCGTACAGGTTTCTTCCGATCTTTTTTTGCATCGGAGGTGTCATGGAGTGGGTCATGATTAATGTGAGGATAGGAAGAGAAACTTTCTGTGAGTATTCCTCGAAAAATTAATCTTATTCTGTTCTTGCTTTAATAAATGTGAATGGATACGGGAGGCACTATTAGCCTGTTAGCATTTTACATATCACAAACGACAGTTGGTACCAAAAACATTTTGGCAAGTGTCTCGTCTTGTTCGCATACTGTATTTAACTAAACATTTTCTGAGATGCTTCTTCATTTAAGTTGAAAGGGTTTGTTGTGATGGCGGTTGTGTGAGTGTAAGGCTTTTACCTTGACTTTACAGTAGGTATGTAGCGAGAACAAAGTTGGAACAAAAAAACACTACTTACCTCACAACATGACCTCCAAACTTACCCTCTCAGTTTTGCTCATGTCACTAGGAAATATGAATATATATGGAGATGCAGTTTCAACTGACATGTAGCTCTCAGAGGTCAGAGCTTGTAATGCTAAAAAAAAATCACAAAGATCCACAAGTACCACTTACAACTTTACAGACCAGGGTTAGCATTTCAAATGTTAGAGTTCTTGACCATATAATTACAAAAAAGGGTTAGTATGGTTTATTTATAAGTGCTACTAGAAGAAACCTCATTTCATAAAAAGTATAGCTTCAGTTTGCAAATTTGCATCTGAGCAAACAGTAAGACTTAATGAACAATGTCCTATGAGCAGATGTGACCAAAGTTGAGTGTTTTGCTCATGAAGCCCATGGAAAACCATCTTATGTCAGCACAAATACCTCTTACCAGGTGTCAAGAAAGATGGTAAAGATGTGATGATCTGGGCTTGTTTTGCACCCAGACTTTTACAGTCATTGACTATCAACTAATTCACAAAATGATTATACAAGTTATTTAGTGTCAGAGTGTACTTTTTTAAATATACACTGCTTTTGGATTTTGCCATACAGTTATATGCACCAGTTAATACCTCTACCCACTTTATTCAGAGGATTTTTTTGTCTGTTTTCACATGTAAATAATAATAATGATAATGATAAAGGACTAAAAGGGGCTGCTAACTTTTGCACATGACTGTATTAAGTGTTAAGTAGATGATGACAGTAATATAATTCCATAATTGTTGTACATCAAATGTATCATTTACCTCATTTGAAGACTTGGTAAAGAGCAGATGATATTTGATATCTTAATCCTTACAATAAAAATTACAATAAAACATAAATGTGTCAGACGTTGAAAATGAGACATGGTGCCATTTCATGGGACATATTAGCTCATTTTGAATTTGATGGTAGCAACACAGTCCCATAAAAGTTGGAACTGGGTTATATTTACCATTTTGTAGCGTTTTCTGACAACTGTCTGTAGTCTAGGAAGTGAGAAGACCAGTTGGTGGAGTTTTAGGAGAGGAATAGTGTCCCATTCTTGTCTGATACAGGATTCTTGGCTGCAGCAGGAGAGCTACGCCGGTATTGATGAATCAGTTTACCCTGGTTACTCCAGACCCATTTTTAGCTACACGCCTTTTGAGTTTCTAACTCCTTTTCTTTCCCTAAATGAGAAAGTCAAATGAGTCCATTCTTTTTGTTGTGCTGTATCATTCACCTGGCCCTTACTCAGAGTTTCACTCTGGATTCTCAAATGCTCTTTTATTGTGATACCCTGTCAAACGGTGTTGAGTGTAGAAAGTATATTGTTAGAATGAGATAAGTGGAAGTATTAGGTATTCTTCAGTTATATTTTTTAATCATTGTAGCACCAACTTTCAGTTTTTTAAATTTTTACTTTTCTTCTTCTTTTCAGATGATGTCTACCGAAGGAAACGTTCTGAGCGGGAGTACCAGCAGAAGATTGCAGATGGTCTTATGGTTCTTGATCAGCCTACAGCCAAGTGAATAATCCAACTTCTCAAACTTCACCTAAGGATGCATTGTTGGACTCGTGCTCCTTCATAAAGTTCAATAACCCCATCCCAATACTGACCATTTTCAGCAAGTGAAGGGTGAAAATATCATGAACAACTCATTTCTAGTATGCAGGTTTTATTGTGTATATGGTCAGTTCAAAAATAAAGAGCAACACCACCATGATAATACAGCTGGTGTGAGATCAAGTCTGAACATAATTACAGACAAAGTTTCCTTTGTTTATGGAAACCATACCAAGATTGTGTTAATGCACACTGTTCAACATACTGAATTGTACCTGCCAAGACATGACTGTAAAGTAAAAAAGAGAAAAATAACATCTTCATATTTATAATGTGAAGATATTGCACAAATGTGTTTCGTACATAAGATGAGAAGCTGTACAGTTGATGTATTGAGTGTATAAAAATGTTACTTATCTTTATTCTGCTTTGATTATTACTATTTTGTTTTATTCATACTGCCTGTTCATCTTAAGCCTGCACTCATTCAGTTCACATAGAACGTCCCAGGAATTACTTCCTCCACCCATAGCAAAGATGTCTGTTTTCTTATTTCAGTTGTACCAGCCAATAGGGAGAGACTGCAGACAAATGAAGCTCTCAGGGTACTGCGACAGCTGAATGGGATTCCCATCCAGTCTCACCTGGTCCAGCTTGGCCCGGATGTAGTGGCTGGTGTTACCTCTGCAGAATGTCTCATCGGTTATTGTTGAGATCTTGTTATTCTGTAGAAAACCAGTCCAAAAATCAAACATAGGCCTATAATGTAGATGCAACTGAGAAATAGACAACAACATGGGCTGGCATCTACACAACTTCAAAGTTATTCTGATTGTAGTGAATTACAACAGTGCTTACATGTAGGTCCACGACTTGAAGAGACTCTGGAAGTTGGGGCACAGCTGTGAGTTCATTGTTTCCCAGATAAAGATATGCCAGTTTAGTGAGTTTCTGGAACAACATAAGGCCAATATGTGACAAACAAGACTCATGCAGCAAACCACCATGATCCTTCCCATAATTTTTAAAATGACATTAGTTGACCAGTTTGGTAACTCACTTTAAAACCATTTGCTTTTACACCTTGGGTTTTAAGCTCATTGAGATTGGCATTGAAAGAGACTAAACTGATGGGCAGCATAGGAAGTCTGGTCAGTCTGTTTTCTGCAAGAGTAAGCTCCTCAAGGTTCGGGAGTTTTGAAAAAGCCCCATCCTCTATCTCAGAGATGAGATTCCCAGTTAGGTCAATTCTTCTTAATGTAGCTGTAAAACAAAAATAGAGGGAGAAAGAACCTGAAGATGGTTCAAAAATAAAATAATTTGAAAATCATAACCACTCTTTTTTTTTTTCCTCTGTCTCTTACCCATATCAGCAAAGTCTGTGTTGGTTATTTTCGTGATTTTGTTGAAACGAGCATAGAGGTAAGCAGTTTCCTTTGGCAGTGGAGGCACAGCTATCATATCGGGGGACACCTCCTCGCAGTATACAGATCCACTAAGGCAGACGCACAATAGACATGTCGGCAACTCTGAAAAAGGTTATGCATGTTTGTTTAATAAGCAAATCAGGTGAATAAGCTTTATGATATGATGCTGCAGCTTAAAAAGCACAAGAAATAGTTTAGTCAAGGACACTTGATCAGTCCCATTATTACATAATGTGGGCTTTAGCCACATTCACGAATATGTGGAAGAATGGCTGTTGCATAATCAGCTTTTAAAGAGTAGTCGAAAAACTGCTGAAATAAACCTTACCAATGGCTTTTTGATTCAGGTCAGGGTCTGAGTCTTGTTGGAAGCTGTTAAGAGTTTTTACAATCTCCATCTGCAAAAGTAAGAAAGCTACTGCTTGTTTTTTTTTTTCTTCCACTCAGCCCAGACTAACATTTCTATCTTCCTTCTTCTCATTAAGACTGCGTTCTTTAACCCAAAAGATTTCTTACTGTAGGTTTTCCTGCTTCCATGTCTTCATCTTTTGCAGTAGACAGCAGAATCCATGGGAGCAGAATCAATGCAAAACTTAAAATCTTTGCTTGCATCATGGGGTCTCAGTAGCTGGTCAGAAAGAAGAGTGCTGGCTTCTAGGTTGGATGCATTTGAGCAGAAAATTTTTCCGTCCAGTTGTTATAACGCTGCCAGCTTATTGCAGAGTAAGCAAAGGAAACACACTTTAACTCAATACATGCTGTTTGTGTTACAATACTTAATCTTGCTGATTCTTCAGGTCAATAATAAGAAACAGAAATTAAGTGAGAGGGATCATGATTAAATTTTTTATAGGCAAATCAAATTTTGATGTTGACTCTTATGATCTTCAAGTAACAATGTTACTTGAAGATCTAAATGAGGCTGGGCTGCGCTTGAGTGGATGAAATTGAGTAAATTATAGTTTAGCACTGCGTCAGGGAGGAAAAAATATTTGTTATAGTCATGCCAAATGTTTTTTTTAACTATCAATATCCACTCTTTATAAAGAACTGACTAATATTTTTGAGGATAGGGAAACGCATATCCACATCTCACTCTATTAAAAATCTACTAAAACATTTTTATGGTGATGGTTTACCTCATTCTAATCCCATATTTTCCCTGAGTTGAGTATTGTGTTTAGCAATTGACAGTGGATTTTCACAAACCTGCTAAAGATTCTCTGAAGTCGAGCATGACTTGTAACAGTTCCAGTTCTATAAGCAGTGACATAAATGTGATATGAAGATTTCCTTGTATGTCAAAATGAATGTTCATTGAAGTAGGTAACTTAATATAAACAGAAGATGAGTTTGTTCAAGAAAAATATTTACTTATTCAGGGACATTTAATGATGATTTTTGAAAAATGTTTAGACAAATACTTGAACTTTAGCAATAGTATTGGGTGTACAATTATACTTTGCCTTTAGTCCTCTTTGAATGGAGAATGCCAAAACAAGGCTATTTCCAAACAATTTAAACTCTGTCTTTTTATACTGAAAAGATTATTCAATATTGAAATCATTCAAAACAGTTGCCAATCTTTCCAGGGGTGGATATCCCAGCAAGTTTACCCCATCCAAATTGAAATTGAGAAAATTGCAGTTCCTCAACTAATCTCTAGAGGCTGATTGCAAAAGTTAATCGACCTCCATTGACTCCTATGTTGAAACGTCCAGTTTTGCAGCAGAAATAAATATATTTACAGCCTGCTTCAAACAATGGTTTTAGTCTGTATGGCTAGATTTTACATCCGTGATAACAGTAGAAGGTGGGTGAATGTTGTACCTCATCATGTAAAATTATATAAAGCCACAAATGTATGCATTATGAGGGTTATGGTATTTTGATTGGCACCTGCCTATGATTAATGGCTTACTGTCATCTGTGTGGGGTTGCAGTTGAAGATGTCATATGGACAAACCCAGCCATCTGGACAAAGCAGGCAGTGCTGTGAGGATTATGTTCTTTGATTTCTCTAGTGCATTTAACACCATCCAGCCTCACTACATTACAACATAAGAAACTCCAGAAGACAAGGGTGGATGCCTCCATAATCACCTGGATTACTGACTACCTGACAAACAGACCACAGTTTGTGAGACTGAATGGTTGTGTGTCTGACCAGGTGGTCAGCAACACAGAAGCATCACGGGGGACTGTACTCTCATCTTTACTCTTCACGCTGTACACCACAGACTTCCAATAAAGTCAGAATTTTCTCATCTGCATCTGCAGAAATCCTCCTCTGCAGTTGTTAGGTGTATCATGAGTACAGAGAACTAGTGGACTATTTTGTGGCTTGCTGTGTGAACAATCATCTCATCTTGAATATGAATAAGATAAAGGAAGTGGTTGTGGACTTTAGAAGAGCCAGTATTAAGTTGAATAATTTTTCAGTCATGGAACAACAAGTGCAGGTGGTAGAGGAGTATAAATACCTTGGTGTTTACTTGGACAGCAGACTGCACTGGAGATGCAATGCTAATGCAGTTTAAAAGAAAGGACGGAACACACTTTGCTTCTTCAGGAAGGTTAGGTCGTTCAGCATTTCCAGTAAGATGTTGAATATCTTCTATAAGTCTGTTGTGGAGAGTGCAATCACAGATGAGGAGTGTTTTAGAGCCTCTGGAGTTGATTGTGCGAAAATGAAGAAGATCATTGACAATCCTGAGCATCTTCTTCACAACACAATGATTCAGCAACAGGGTGTCTTCAGTCTGAGATTCTTCTGATCTGCTGCAACACAGACCACCACAGGACATCCTTCCTGCCCACAGCTTTAACCGTCAACAATGACTCTTTGAAGAGACTTAAATGGCCACTGCAAGAATTAATTTCCCTTCAGCTATAAATAAAGCATTTTTGAATTGAACTGAACTGAACTGAATTTGAATCACTAAGCGCCAACCATCGTAATTCCAGGTTAATTCACATATGGAAGTAAGATTCTTTGCACTTCCTTGATTGGCTGCTGGAGGCTGGCTCCAAAAGCAAGTCAATCTCCTTTACTTCCTGAGGATCATGTGGTAGTAGAAAACAAAAGAAGCTTCAAAACTGCTCTTCAGAAACCTATGGGTCATGTGACTAATGCTCCTCCATTGTATATTGACCTATAGTTATCACTTCAGGTACTTAGCAGTTAGCCTTGTCTTTAATACTGAGCTGTGAATAAAGACCTAATAGTCCACAGTCATTTTTTAAAGATACTATTTTTTGTTGTGCTTTGTAACCTACTTACCGCATGTCTGTGAATGAATGCCAATGAGAGGAAGCTTAGCTAAGCAGTGGGCAGCAGCTACGTTTATCTACAGACAAAGGCTGCTTCCTGACCTAACCAGGGAATGACTGATCAATCACTTTGATAGCAGCCAGAACAGCTGGCTCCTCCAACCGAACAGCCCTCCAGGCTGGCCTCCACCCTTTAAGACTAAGTAACTTTGCCTGGACCTCAGCTGACACCCAGCTCTGAAAACCTCCAAGGACCCAAAGGCTGCAGTCAATTACTGGAGCGCTGGCTCACCATGGAGCCCCACCTCACTAGTGCCTGTGGGTTGCCGATCCACTTGCCAGTCCTCACTTCACTTGAGCTTCTTCACCCCTATTCACCTACTTGGTCACTCAGGTCAGCTGACCTATTACTCCTACAGGTACCAAGGTCTAGGAGGACACTCAGAGGGTACAGACTTAGTTCTTAGTTTTCAGTTATGTGCAGCACTTTGTTTCAGCTGTGGTTGTTTTTAAAGTACTTTATGACTGAATATATATATATATATATATATATATTCAGTATATGTATGTGTA